>SEYY01005442.1:32500-52500 GCA_009176605.1 Armadillidium nasatum
AAAACTTCATAATTGAGTGAAAACCACAATAGAAGTTTGATCATTTACGGATGTGCGATGAGTTTTTGTATATATAAAGACTCCTATATCCTACGCTCAAAAAGCGAATACGAATGCTGAAGAATAGAGAAATTGGAAGAAGAAAAAGGTGGGTATCTTCATGGTCTCTTGTGGCAGCGTTCAGAAGAGCAAAGAGGAAATTCAATTTTGAAGGGAACTCCTCTATACTTGTCAATCCTCACTTTTAATTGTAGACTAGTTTGTCTTACATACGCCGCATTACAGCTGGAACAATTAAATAAATTAATGAGGATCTGAGAGGCATTGGGAGAGATTCCTAGTGTATTAAGAAAGTCTGAAATGAGAGAAAACTTCAATTTATAAGAATAAACTGGCATTGGGGGAATGTACAGTCGTGAACAAAAGTTCGTTCCTATTAAGCTGGAAATAAATATTTATATAAAATGGAGATCATTTCATAAAAGCTCTATTTTGAATAAAAAGAGAATAAAAACATTGAGAGGGGCTTAATTGAACTGTGATTGGCTGAATCTGAGATGATCTCCATTTTATATAATTATTTATTTCCAGCTTAATAGGAACGAACTTCTGTTCACGACTGTACCTTCAAGTACTGTAAGAATTCTTCTATTAAGTTAGGATGTAAGCGATCCTATATAAGAAAGCTTTAGGTATACTTTTTGTTTAGGTGAAGTTGGAAAATGAAAAGTGGGTCTCTAGGTATTAGTGAGAAAGTCGTTAATACTTTTTACCCCTTAGGACTTGGGAGAATAAATTAAAATGGAAAAGTATTTTAATAAATTCCATCTCTATATGGAACAAATGCCAGCCAGAGCAAATTTTAAATGATCTATAGATTCTAGATCTTAGACCTAATAGAAAATACTTGAGGGGATGGTGTTAAAAAAGTCTGTAGCAAGAAGTGTAGAAGTAGATTTTCCGTAAACATGTTTTAAATATAGTTATTATTACACATAACATATTTAAAACATGTTTATAGAAAACTTACTCTTTCCCTTCTTGCTACAAATATACTATTATTAAACATAACAATACTCAAAACATCTGTAATTAAAATTTATGTAAAGGTGTACAGTTGTAATGCGGAATACGTAAGCCACTGGTCTACAATTAAAAGTCTAGATTAATAAGCATAGAGGAGCTTCCTTTAGAACTGACCTTCCTCTTTGCTCTCCTGAAAACTCTGCCATAAGAGATCATGGAGATACCCACTTTTTTCTTCTTCCAATTTCTCTACTATTCAACATTCGTCTTCCCTTCTTGAGCGTACGATATTCGAGTTTTTTTTTTATATATATAAAAACTTTTTGCTCATCCTTAAATGATCAAACTAGTATTATGCTTTTCCCTCAAAGATGAAGTCCTTTCTCCAAAACAGTCCAGCCATTTTATTATTTCATGGAGTTGCTAGTTTTAGTCTTGTTTTTATTTATGTTATTTTAATATCAATATTATTACAATAGTTTGCTATTTTATTGTAATTATTATTTTAAATACCTTATATATGGTCAATGAATTTATATTTTGATACAATGTGTTTTAAAACTTAAATTTGTAAAATTTAGTTTGTGCTGAAGACGACCTGAGATAAGGTTTGAAACATTCACTATGTATTAAATGAGTATGTAGAAATCTTTAGTACTGGCTTTAACATTTTTAATTAGATTAAGGTTAACTAGGAAAAAGCTATCTAACTTCATATATATATATATATATATAATATATATATATATATATATATATATATATATATATATATATATATATATATATATATATATATATATATATATATATATATAATATATATATATAACAAACCTCATACGCCAGTTTTGTTGCGTCTTTAAGTTTTGTGTCTTTATGTACTTTGAATTTTTTTTCTAAGAGTAGTTTTGCTTTGGGATGGGGACAGAAAAGTTTAATTTTACACATCAAGCGTTCAATCTCTCTTGCCTCTCTCTCAGCTGCTTCTTCTGGTCATCATTTTCTGCACTAACTCCTTAAATATATTATATATATATATATATATATATATATATATATATATATATATATATATATATATATATATATAATATATATATATATATATATATATATATATATTATAATTTAAAGAACACTAACACCACTCATGTTTTAATTATATATCAATTTTTAAAAACCACTAAATTAAAACGGTAAGAAGTAAAACACTAAAAGGAGTTAAGAAAGAAGAATAAAAAATGATCATAAAGGTAGAGATTAAAAAGAAAAACTGTGTGGCGTTTCGGAGCTAAACTTATTGTTCCCTCATCAGAGACACTAATCAGTGTCTCATCAGAGATACTGATTAGTGTCTCTGATGAGAGAACAATAAGTTTAGTTCCGAAACGTCACAAAGTTTTCCTTTTTAATCTCCACCTTTGTTTTGATCTTTTTTATTCCTTTCTTAACTCCTTTTAGTGTTTTACTTCTTACTGTTTTAATTGTTTTAATTTAGTGGTTTTTAAATATATATATATATATATATATATATATATATATATATATATATATATATTATATATATATATATATATATATATATATATATAATATATATATATATATATAAAATGAAATTGTAGTTTCAAGGGAATAAACAAGCACCTCTGCTCGAATTCTATTTAATAACCACGAAATATTATTTACATAACTATTATAATGGTTCGGTTCTAAGAAAGAAGCTCACTTTCTCTAATAATAATAATAATAATAATAATAATAATAATAATAATAATAATAATAATAAAACACTAAATATAAATGATGATTAATCAAACACTACATCCCCCTAGATCGCAAGACCAAATCATACGATGTTATGTTCAGGAATATTTATAAAAACTAGTCTGTCTGCTTGATCTTCTTATCCAAAAGCTTCCTACCCTTCATTATCGAAAATAATTTCCTTGCTTTTATCATTGGAATTACGTTCATGTACTTCATCATCGGAGTAGTCACTTTCACTTAAATTCACTGATCTCTCTGTATAATCATCTTCTATGTCACAAATTGTCTATATCTTTGTCTTTAAGTCAAATCTTTATCTTCTATTATTTTTCGAATGTCAAGAACCTGTCGAGAGATTCCGTTAACTTCAAAATTGTTTTTCGAATTAATGTGTGTGATTTTACCTTTCTTCCACTTCGAAGTACATCATCTCCCAACCGGCGGTTTTACCCATTCTTCCTCCCCTACATCAAATTTCGTTTCTATCCCATTATCAGACAAGACCTCCTCCTTAACTTCTGGGTGTTCCCACTTTTATAATGGAATAAGGATTCGCTCGGAACTTTGTTACTATCCAAATCCTCTTTTCGTGAAAATTGTACCAAAATACTATTCCTTCGGGGGTAATACCGCTTCTTTCCGTCACTTGTTTAGCGACGGGATAATGACCCACTACTTTCCCATAAATAGAAAAAAGCTTTCTTAGGTCTATTTTCTCATCTTCTTTCAATTGTGACAGCTCATTTCCTCTAGAAAAATTTAATTCTTTATCTTCTATCTTCAATCCCAAAACCTTTCCACCTTTTAATTCTTCAATTAGTTTACTTATCAAACCAAACTTTTATAAATGCTTAACAACTTCAGCAGCCGTTGCGATGTCTTCGTTTACTATTATGTCATCTATGTAAGAATCCGTCGCGTCTCTCATTCACTTGCCTTGCTCCAATACCTCTCAAAATACAAGTAATGATTCTTTGGGCGCTATTTAGACCAAACTCTAATCTAGTTAAGCAGAACGTCTTACTCTTAACATTCACTGGGTGATTCTTAAACAAATTCCTATCGATTCCGATCTGTAAACTACTTCAAATATACCACCTTTGTTGCTCCTTTTATCCTTCTCCACTTCCTTATCGTTTCCTCATCCCCAGTATGATACTTGACATATTCGTTTAGTTCTCTTAAGTCAAGTACTGGTCTCACTTTCTCTTTAGCTGGTTGTTTTACGACCATCAGAGGTATGATTCCTTTCTTGACATTTTTTTCCACGAAATCAAGATGCCCTGGTCGATCCAATTTTGTACTTCCTGACCAAACATCGCTTTTTTTACCTCTCCTTTCATGGAATTTTCGTAGCAACCAACTTCATTTGATAATTCAAGACTTTTATTTATCCATCACCACAAAATTTCCAAATTTTTCCTGTTAAACTTTGCTACAAAATCTTTATCCTCTATAATCATTTCCTCAGGCATGTTTATATTTGTTTTCCATTGACTCTTCTTCTCTTCCTTGCTCACGACAAGCTCACTGTGACAATTTACTTTCATCCTTCTTTGATCTTCTTCATTCAGGACAATGACCACCGGTTTCTTGCAAGTCGGACTATGCCCACCCCGTCCGACGTTTACTCCTCCCAATCTCTGTGACGTTCATCCCAATAATTACTCCAATTTCGTCAATAAGCCAGTCAACGCTAACATTTGATTATAAAATAGAATTTCCTATTCCAATCTCGACCTAAGCTTTTCCTTTGCACTCTACAATTCTTACATCAAACGCTGCAACTCTTTCTGTAACTCTACTGTCCTTGCCCAATCATGTTTTAATGACTGACATCGAACACCCAGTGTCTATCAGTGCAATAACACGGTTGCAATTTATGATTGTCCCAAATGTGGGTAACTTGCAGGGAAGTACTCTTACATGGTTGCTTTCGGTGCAACAGCACTTTTATCCTAGTTTCCCTGCGTACAAGAACGTGCTATGTGTCTTACTTTTTGGCATTTGTAAGAAGTAACTGGCTACCCCACGTAGTTTCTTGCAAGATGGGGCTCATTGCATTGTAACATTTGATTTTTCACGGTACCCATTGTGGGTAACTGGCAGCCTCACACAATTTCTTGCAAGATGGGGCCCATTACAATTGTAACATCTAATCTCTCCATGGTACCTTGAATATATTATATTACTTGGGTTGTCGACCTTATTACGCGGAATAAAACTGCCTTGATGCCTCCTATTGTTCTTCCTCTAGACAGTAGAAATAAATCTGTCGCCTCCTACAGAAACAATCGTCCTCGCATTTTCAGTTAATGTCCACAATCCGCAACTCTCCACTTTGGACAACGACCTCAACCCTTTTTCAAATTTTGCTAGACATTCCGATGGAACGACTTTTTTAATATAACCTCTTCGGTTTCCCTTGTAAAACCTGCAATTCTTGTCAATCATAGCAACTCAAATTTTTGCAAATACGTCTACAGGCTCGCCCTGCCAGGTCTTCCTTATTGGCTCCTCATAAACATTAAATAGGTTTTGTTCAAATACCTCTCTCAGTCGACCCCTTTATTTTTGCAGCATCTACTTTTTCTTCATTGCTTGTCTCCAAGTGCAGGCAAGAGCTTTCCCTTCCAATAAAATAGGTATTAATTCCTTTTCATCCTTGTTTCTGAAGCTTTATTACAAATTCCGTTTTCAAGATCCAAGTCTCAATTTTTACTTTACTTATTCTTAGCTCTCACAGTCTTCTAAGACTTCGAATCAATTCAGTTTTCACTATAGCTCTTCTACTCTCGCTAATCTTCCTCTGAACGGTTTTCTCGAGTTTTCAACAGGCCTGGATAGCTTGTAGTTTCAAGGGAATAAATAAATCTGCTTGAATGCTATTTAATAACCACAAAATATTATTTATGTAACTATTATAATGGTTCGGTTACCATCTTAAGTATATAAATGAAACTCACTTTCCCTAGTAATAATAAAAATAAAATAACACTGAATATAAATGATGGCTAATTATACAATACACAAATCTAAAATATAAAAAAAGAATTTTAAAGGGAGAACAATAAAATAATAGTGAAAAAACTTACTTTAATGTGCGTTGGAAATTCCTCCTCTGAAAAGATGTCAACGTTACGTTCCTTATCCGCTTGTCTATACATAAGCATGTAAGCATTTGCACTTGAACTCCAACTGGAGTAGTATCCCCTAGAATTTGCACCTCCATATGTTTTGCGGATGTCGTCATACGTAATCTTGATATAATAATTATTAAAACAAAAATATTAAGTTATTTCAAAACAAATTAGAAAGTTTATTTAAATATTTGAGAAAAATTATAAAACCAAGATTTTTTTTTCTGAAAACAATTGTTTGCAGAAATCATTAAATACTTTTCTTTCAATTGTTTCGTCTTTCCTACCCGTCTCAGGACGGGTTTTTCATTTGAACACCCTATATATATATATATATATATATATATATATATATATATATATATATATATATATATATATATATATATATATATATATATATATATATATATATATATATATCCTTGTACAAATTAATTGAAACAAAGCTTGTTTGCTATAGTACTCGTAACCCTATACTCAAAACAAACACGAAAATTCAGTTTGATCATGATCATTTTTCATGTTTCCGACACAATCTTTACGTCAGGAACTACTGTTTTGCATCAGAATTTAGAATCCTGTCGGTCCGCCGTAGTGTGCATTGTGTGATGCAATCATTACGTCAACAGCTACAGTATTTCATCAAAATTTAGAAACCTGTGATTCGATCGCCTTTCGAGATGGATGTGACACCTAGGAAACGCACGAATATCGTAACTCTGCACGAACAAACAGCTAAGACGTATCGAGAGACTGCTTCAATAGTTGGTGTGAGTTTACAACTGTCAGCTGTGTTATTAAGTTAACGCAGGAATCCGAGTCAGTTTCTCCTAAACGTAAAGGAAAGTGTGGCCATATGTAAAAAAACAACTCTTAGAGATGACGCTTACTTGCTTTGACAAAGCAAAAAGGATCCCTGCAAGACGAGTGACGCCTTGAATACGGATTTGAAGGACAAAGAATCCAAATCAGTACCTCTACAATCCGCAGGCGCCTTATAGAGGTCGGACGAAAAGCCATAGACCCGTCAAGAAACAGCTTTTAACAACAACAATGAAGGAAAAGCCGTATAAATGGGCAAAAAAGTACAAGGCATGGACGAAAGACAAATTGAGAAAAGTCCTCTTCACCGACGAAAGCCATTCTTTGTACGGGGTCAGTGAGGTCAGCATTTTCGAAAGTCAAAGGGATAGAAGCTTTGTCATTGCCACATCGATCACTGTGTCAAGCACCCACAAAAGATGTTTTTGGGATGCTTCAGTTACTATGGTGTCGGAAGCCTGCAGCCAATAGAAGGAATGATGCTCTCGCCACAATATATTGAGGTTCTAAGAGTTATTACAGATCTGGAAAAAGGGGTATTCTGACAGTACTGTGATATTGTAGCAGCAGCAGGACCTAGCCCCGTGTCACACATAAAAAGTAGTGAAAAAATTAATGACAAAGCAGCACATACAGGTACTTGATTGGCCAGGGAATTCTCCGGACGTAAATCTCATTAACAATTTGTGGACTATATGCAAAAATAGCCTCCATACAGTAGACTGTACAACTATGGAGAAGCTCATTCAGGAGATGATTCAAGTATGGTACAGAAATCCGAAAATCAACAGTGACTGTTCGAAACTAGTAGACTCCTTGTAAAACCGTGTTCAAATGCTGCTTAAAAATAGAGGAGGTATATGTACTTATATGAGAGTTTTGTACAAAAAATTAATTGTGTTTCAATTAATTTGCACAGGGGTATATATATATATATATATATATATATATATATATATATATATATATATATATATATATATATATATATATATATATATATATATATATATATATATATATAAAATACATACCCTAGACACACTTTGGTCGTTAAAACAAAACCATTCTCCAGTCTTAAGGTCTTTTATATAAGCGTAATAATGTCCTCCAGATGCGCTGCCTGAGTGAACCATGATTGAGAAGAGTTCATAAACATATGGCCCATTCGACATGCAGAGTAAACGGTTTTTTTCGTTATAAACACTACTCACGTCAATTCCTTCGTCTTCATCCTGGAAAAAAAAAAAATAAAAAAATAAAATAAAAATATAATATATATATATATATATATATATATATATATATATATATATATATATATATATATATATATATATATATATATATATATATATATATATATATATATATATATATATATATTATATATATCTCACCATCCTCCTGTAGGCGCACGCGCCCATGAGCTCTCTCGGACGAAATCACTCCACCAATGTCGATCACTATACGCTTCCATGTCTTCTATCTCAACTATGTTTCTCCCCCTTGTCTCCCCTGCTTCCTCAACACCATCCTTCCATTTAATCTTCAGTCTCCCCACAAACCTTCCTTATACTGGTTTTTATTCATATTATTTTCTTGCATATCTATTGCAGTTCATATTCTTCTTTACATTCCCAAAGCACCACAATTGTGCTCTCCACCCCCAGCTCCGCCCTCACATCATCGTTCCTCACTTTGTCCAGTCTCGTTATTCCCATTATCAGTATCAACACTTTTATTTCACATAATTATATTTTGCTCTTCCCCTTGGTGTTAAGTTTCTAGGCCACATGTCCATAGGTCAGTATGCGCTTCAGCATGCTAGTATACAATATTATTTTAACATTCAGTGGTATGCTCCGGTTCTTGAACAATAGGTACAGTGAAGCGAAAGTCCCATTAAACCAACCCAATTCTACGATTCAGTATGACAAATATATTTTTTGATCCATAAGACACTTCGAGATACTCAAACTGGTCCATTTGTTTCAATACTCTATCCTCATGCATCTCTTCCTACTCTCTACTCATCGATATAACCTATTTTTACTCTACTTATCCTCATCCTCTTTGCAATCAGGAAGCACCTCATTCCACACCTCAACCTCTGCAAGGCCTCCTCAGTCTCCGAGATCTGCGCAAGATTGTCTGCACATCCGAAGATCTCATCATCCACCCACTCCCTCACCAGCCTACCTCAGTGGTTTTAAAAATTATCAACAATATGAGTGACAGTACACTTCCCCGTTTCATCCCCGTCGTGCCTTCGAACCAGTTGCTATCGTCCATGTGTTTTTTCATCCTAAACAAACTACTGACATGGGTGTTCTTTATCGCCCTTATCAGTTTCAAGAATATATATATATATATATATATATATATATATATATATATATATATATATATATATATATATATATATATATATATATATATATATATATATATATATATATGAAAATTCAATTAACGATTTAATCAAATCAAACTATTGAAATTCAAAAAAACCTAAAGTCAGAGTATTCCTGTAATAAAATGCGCCTAAAATAGAACAAAAAATAACCTGTGTATCCGTATCATTTGACGCTTGATTTGATGTCGAAAACCCAACAGAGCTACTTTCTTCTGCATCTAACGCTGATCCTGAATCTGTGGTTGATGCGTCATCTAATTTTTCAGCTGAGCATTTGTCTGGAGAACAGGTTTGTCCTGGTGAGGCTGCGTTCTGATCTTGTCCTTCAATGTTCTCTTTTACAGTATCTTCCATAAATCCATTCAAATCCAGTATATTTGGAAAGGTAACCCTTGAAATAATAATAATAATGATAATAATGATAATAATAATAATAATAATAATAATAATAATAATAATACGAGAAAATTAAAACAGGAATGGAAAAGCAGAGTATGAAAAACAAAATCATCATCTAACTTTCACCTTAAAAGCTATCATGTTATAAACGATGTAAAAATAAACTACTTCAAAATATATATATATATATATATATATATATATATATATATATATATATATATATATATATATATATATATATATATATATATATATATATATATATATATATATATATACTCTCTTTCTATGTGAATATATGCTTATTGTAATTTCTTTACTAGTTTAAAAAAAAAAAAAAAATCTGTTAAAATTACCTTTAATTTATAGTAAAGTTTTTCTTTAATATCAAATAGGCCACCATATATATATATATATATATATATATATATATATATATATATATATATATATATATATATATATATATATATATATATATATATATATATATATATATATATATATATATATATATATATATATAGTCCCGGTTTAGCTAAGTGGATAACACATATATTAAAATCCGGTTAAAAGCCTGTTATTTCACTAATTTCTATACTCGTGCATTACTACAAAACACGAAGCCAACATATAATAAGATAAACATACAAAAATCAAATTCTCAATTATTTATTTTTATATAGAAAGTCAGATTCGTTTTAGGTTGTGGGATAGCGATTAGAGCTGAAGATGGGGTTATAACTGAATGTACCTCTTACTCCAAACACGCAGGAATATATATATATATATATATATATATATATATATATATATATATATATATATATATATATATATATATATATATATATATATATATATATATATATATATATATATATATATATATATATATATATATATCCCCGGAAAATAATACTAACTAATGGTAGGTTGGGAGCCTCCGTAAAAGGGACAAGCTCAGCGACAATTACTATTTTTATATATTATATATATATATATATATATATATATATATATATATATATATATATATATATATATATATATATATATATATATATATATATATATATATATATATATATATATATATATATATATATGAACAATGTTGTTTCGCTGGAAGTATGAATGAAACTTACTTATCATTAAGTTTTATTCTGTGAAAAGTTTGGTAATCAAAATCGAACCTCTTCAGGTGAAGTGTGAGAAGGTAGGGAAAACGTGTGAATTTTAATCCTTTGTGAGCATCGCATAATGATCCACACTTTGAGCACTCGTACTGATTATTGCCGGTCAAGAGTTCAGGTTCAACAAAGGCCCGGAGTGCCTCTTCCTGTAATAAACAAAAGAATTAGAAAACAAAAAATGTGTTAAGAGAAGAAACGAAAGACCTGTAGAGTTAAACATATGAGGAGGTCAAAAGCATATAGGTGTGGGCAATAAAGCTGTAAATATTATGAAAAGTGTAGTGAGGGAAGCATCGCACTATTTGCAGCAGATATATAATCGATTTAGATGATGGTACTCTAAGGTAGTAGTTTTAACTCATCACTTCTCAAATATTTTTTTCTGTACAAGACCAACGTCAAATTCAATTTTCTCAAGAAGGAACTTTTTGTCATTTACACCAATTTTTTCTGACCCCCCCTCTCTCTCTCCCTCTATATATATATATATATATATATATATATATATATATATATATATATATATATATATATATATATATATATATATATATATATATATATATATATATATATATATATATATATATATATATATATATTAGAGGTGGACCGGATATCCGCATCCGCATCCGCAACTGCGGATATCCGCATCATTTTTCCAATATCCGCATCCGCGGATATCCGCAATTGGATATCCGCAACCGCATCCGCATGCGCGGATAGTAAAAAATTACGTATCATGCAATCGATAAAAACTTTCAAAGGAAAAACTTTGTATTGAATGCAGAACCTCTTTCTGAGCGCCATACAGGCGACTATCTTGAAACTGTATTTGAAAAGATGCTGACAAAATGGAAGATTTCATTAAATGAAGTGCACTGAGTAGTCATGGATTCGGGCACAAATATAAAAAAAAGCACTTTCTCTGGTAAGAGTGAAAAATGTAGATTGCTTTGCACACCAAACTCAGATAGTAGTTAAAAATTCCATTATGAGTCAAAAATGTGTATCCGATTTAATAACCAAATGTAGGCTTAATTGCTACGCATTTCAATCACTCCGTTGTAGCCCAAAATGAGCTGAAGAAAATACAAACAAGATTAAATGTTCGTCCACTTTCTGTCATGCAAGATATTCAAATACGCTGGAATAGTAGTTTGCATATGCTTGAGAAGATGAGCGAAATTAATGAGGCCATTTGCCTTTATGCTTCAAGCAGCACAAAATAAAGCCTCTAACAGCTGACGAAAATGGCATTTTAAATAATTGTATTAATATCCTTAAACCTTTTGAAGAATTAACAAAGACTATAAGTTCATCTGAATCATGTTTGTCAGATGTGATACCACTTGTTTCAACATTGAAAGTTGTGTTAACAAATGTTATTAAGTCTAAGGGAGTTTCAAGGATGACTGAAACATTAATGAAGGAGATGAACGACAGATTTGAAAACCTGGAAAATGATGATGCTTATACAATTGCAACTTTTTCAGATCCTAGGTACAAAAAAAATTTTTTAAACCACTTGTTTCTCAGAATGTTAAAATCAAATTAGGATGCTTATGCGATGAGATGATAGAAACAGATAAAATAACGCCTTTAAAGAAAAAGCAAAAGCTTTCAGGTACAAAAGAAACAAAATCTGTTAGCTTAAACATTGCTAAATCAATGAAAGATCTTCTAGCTTCCAGCAGCGATGAAGAATCACAGTCAGAAGTGTCAAAGGATACAATATCGATTATTGAAAATTATCTGAAACTCCCACGTTTGGAGGCAGATAAATACCAACTGGTTTGGTGGAGAGATAATTGCAAAAGTTTCCCTTTTCTTGCTGAGCTGGCAAGGACTTATTTAGCATGCCCTTCAACTAGTGCTGCTAGTGAGCGTTTTTTCAGTGGAGCAGGCCTCATTTACGACGAAAAGCGAACCAAACTTTTCACATGAAAGAGCCCAAAAGCTTTTATTTCTAAAAATAACTTACCAATTATTAACTTCAAATGGAATATGTGAAACTGTGAAGTGTGAAGGTAATACTGAATTACTGGCTATATATATATATATATATATATATATATATATATATATATATATATATATATATATATATATATATATATATATATATATATATATATATATATATATATATATATATATATATATAAACCTTTTTCCAAATGGGTGGAGGTTGGGGAAAGAGGTTGGTGGGGTGTTCAAGAGTTGGGTCCCCGTCCCACACCCTGGTGACATAGATTCTGGATATTATATTTAAAATTCCAAGAATCTATGGCAAAAACTCTTAAAAAATTAAACTATCCGCATCCGCATCCGCATCTGCGGATATCCGCAATTGAATATCCGCAACCGCATCCGCATCCGCGGATAGTAAAAAATTACTATCCGGTCCACCTCTAATATATATATATATATATATATATATATATATATATATATATATATATATATATATATATATATATATATATATATATATATATATATATATATATATATATATATATATATATATATATATATATATATATATATATTAATAAAAGCGGGATGGGAAAAACAAAAAATATGAATGGGTTATTAACATTTATAAAATCTAAACATTCAGCATTTTGTTTTGCTTTTGCATTTCAATTTCACACATTCAATTATGTTGCAAATATTAAAAGTTAATTAATATTTTTAAATGACAATAAAGAAAGTTTAACTAATAAGAGTTATAAATAGTTAATAATTTCTTTCTTTTTTTTATTTTATTTTTTTAAAAGAAAATCGAATTTTTGTGGAAAGAAAAAGATAAAAAAGAGTTTACAAGGAAGGAAATTATTACACACACTTGGTATACTTACAACCGACTTGTAGGCAGCATTTGAACCGAAAGGCCTGATGGGTAAAGGAATATCAAGAAAACTATCTTCTCTCGCATTTTCTGTCCCACATTCCAAGCATTTAACATAATCTTTCATTTTTCCTATATATATATATATATATATATATATATATATATATATATATATATATATATATATATATATATATATATATATATATATATATATATATATATATATATATATATATATATATATATATATATATATATATATATATATATATATATATATATATATATATATATTACGATTGCAGGAATGAAAACTTTCTGCAGTCAACACCACCCTGGATCATGCGGGATATGGTGCAGTATATATATATATATATATATATATATATATATATATATATATATATATATATATATATATATATATATATATATATATATATATATATATATATATATATATATATATATATATATATATATATATATATATATATCAGTGACCGTACGGGATCGGGACAACGATTTTTTTTTTTCGGGATCGGGATTTTGAATTTCTTATTAATGTACTTTCTTCGGCTGTCCGCGGGGTCACTATTTACAATAGTAGCAAACCCAGATCCACACTCTGGGGCGCACCTGGTAGCGGTGTATCCAGTACACGACGCAGGTTTATTTTTGTTTTTTTTTCTTATTTTTCCTTTATTTAATGAAAATAAAACATGTGATATTACTGCATTATAATTACTAACCCACACAAGAGTAATTTATACTGTGCAATTTTCGGATACAAAAGCGACTTTACTTAAATTTTAAAGAAGAACTTTTATCGTTAGCGTTAATAACATTCCTTTTAGTTTATTAATAATAACATTCTTATTTCCTTTTAGTTAGCCTCCTTTATCGCGCAGAAGCTGTCTGCACTGCCACTTGACTGCGGTAAATTAACTCAGAACCCAATTGAATACCAATTTACTGCTAAGGTCGAATATTCATGTCCTGCGTCTTTTAGCTTGTTTTTGAACTGCCTGTGCTTCTTGAGGCCTAAGAAAGTGCTATAGCCCACTGCGCGAATATTGTAATTTAGCCAGATGAGCATCTCTGTATTCTGTGGTAGCAATCGAAAGCCAACTTTGAATTGTCGTTCAGATGAAACGCTACTCAGTTGGTAACTGAATATTATCAACTTATTGCAACTCCTGGCGAAATGTTGCTAATGACTGATAAAAAATAATACCAAAAAAATAATTAATTAGGAACTTCGAAACAGTAGAAGTGTAGAACAGAACCAACCATCAAACATTACAACTATAGAAACTGGTAAACTGTTTTTTTTTTAGATTTTTCATTCTGTTTGAGCCTTCAATGAAATTATATGAATATTCTGCAAAATATTTTGGCCAAAATTACAAAATTCTTTCAATATAAACCAAACGAAACATCGGGATTTTTCGAAATTAAAATTTTCACATCGGAATCGGGATTTAAATATCGGGATACCGCATGATTGGGATTGGATTCGGGATCCCGTATGATCGCTTATATATATATATATATATATATATATATATATATATATATATATATATATATATATATATATATATATATATATATATATATATATATATATATATATATATATATATATATATATATATATATATATGGTAGCAAATATTTCCAAATTTAAATTTACAAATTTTAAAACCGACATGCAAAATTTTAACATTTCAGTTCATTAGTTTTTATTTATTTTTTAAAGCTAATAATGAAACAAATATAACAGCTTATTATAACCAATAAATATTCCAAAACTTTTGAAATTGTTCTTGAAATATTTATAGAAATGTTGAATCTTTACATGCAATTAAAAATAGTTTTATTTTAATAAAATCTAAATAAATCAATAGAAAATGATGCTGTCATCAAATTTTAAAAGCTAACCTTCATATAAGTTATTAATAAATTCAGCTTGATCAGTATTTTTAAAGCATTGTTCTAAGGCATCGAACATTACTCTGTAGAGTTCTTGAATATCATGCTGTTGCCAAACCTCACTACTGTCCCAGCCAAAACTTTTGGTAAGATTTGTCGTTTCAACAGCATTTCTGGAAGCAGTCTATAGGAAAAAAAAAAAAAGAAGAAGAAGATAAATACACTTTGCACACAATATATATATATAAATATATATATATATATATATATATATTATATTATATATATATATATATATATATATATATATATATATATATATATATATATATATATATATAAACAAATAAAAAATTAGTATACTATTTTCAAATGTTTCTAAAAAACAAATAATATTTAACAACTTATCTATTCAATATTTAGTCTAATAAAAAAGATCTTAAAATTATAAGTATCCTTTAACAACTATACAGTACTGTCTGGATAGCTTTAACAAATACAATGTTTATCCTCACTATGGAAGATATAATTCTATTAATTACATAAAAAAAGTAGTAACAAATGTACCTGCAATAGTAGGAATAACTTTTGTAACTGATAAGGAATGCTTTTAGCCGCTTCTTCCTCTGAACCTCTAAACTCCCAACGGTAAAGTGCGTTTCTAAACTCAGGCGTCATGAACAACGTTTGAAGGAGACTATTTAAGTAGCAAGTCATGGCCTGATTCACTAGCCCTACGTATCCAACTGTAAGAATTATAATTATTATTATTATTATTATTATTATTATTAGAATAATAATAATCCCAAGAGGAAAAAAAAAAAGCAAATCATGAAAATGAAATCGGATAGAAGGTTCGAGTTATAGTTATGACATTTATTTAAGATGGCTTCTGATGAGAAACCACAAAAATTCCATTAGGTTATCACACAAGAAGTAAGTTTGATACATTATTTATTTAATAATCAACTGCTTTTAATAAGATGAATAAAATAAACTAAATAACTATATTTCTAAATATGCACAGAAAAAAAAGAAACAATAAAAAGTTTAACTGATACTTCCAACGCTGTGTTACAAGATACAGACTACAGAACAAACTTATGATTAAGTACAGAAATTAAGAAATCTATTTAAAATACAGTAGGTAAACTAATTCAATTATACTGCTAGTTAATATTAACTACTTAAATAACTGAAATAAATTAAGTCTTACTTGCGTCTTGCTTAATACGAGACGAACTACCCGCAGTTGCTTCTATTGAAGTCTCGTAATTTCCTGAGACTGGAGGAGCCTCGTACCATTTTGTGCTCGGTCTAATTTCTGATACTGAAGAAGTTGGTGAAGCTGATGCCCCAAGACCTAAATCGTCTTCCTCAATCTTTCTCGGCGTTGACCCGGGCAGATTTGTTATAATAAGATTATTATAATTAGAAAGGCCAACGGTAAAACCAATTTCGCCTAAACATTTTTCCGATGGGAGTTCATTTATTTCAACCTATATATATATATATATATATATAATATATATATATATATATATATATATATATATATATATATATATATATATATATATATATATATATATATATATATATATATATATATATATACCGTTAATCTTTTGCTTGATGAGGCTAACTGAAATCTTGTAAGTAAACTTTAATGGTCTTTTTGGTCAAGCATCCCTACGGAACACTTAAATTCTAAATATTTTGATGTTCAAAATTATTATTGTTGTTAATACACAACGTGAACAAATCTAACAAATAAAAATAGCATCTTTTATCTACAAAATGAACTAGACAGCAGTTTTTCATACTAAGACAAAATGAGAGAGCCGAGAAGACTTGATTCACCATAATAGAAGTATCTAGCTAATTTATAGCAAAGCTGTATTTAGCTTGTAATAATGTGTATCTAGCTACTTATATAGTTATCAGAAGCTACCCTAGCTCATCATGAGTATCGCTAAGAAACATTGATTGTTCAGTTATAACAAAAATAAAATAACAAACCGCAATAATGCAAAGCTTAGCCAGTTGAGTAGGATGATAGGATGGCTTATAAAATAGTAAATTTAGTAAATATAAGATTAACGTAAATTTAACGATTTGAGTCAAAGTTTGAAAATACTTTTCCTTTTAAAACTCAAAAATCTCATTAATTACTTCATAACAATGAATAAAAAATGAATTATACCTCCAGTTTCAAAGAGTCATTTACATTTATTTATAAAACAAGTTTTTTGCCATTTACATTTTTTAAAAAATGAGTTAATGTTTTCCTGTTCTTTATCTGACATACGTTCCTAGCTAACTTTTTAGCTATTAAACATGAAGATATGGAGTATCTTCAACTATAAATTTTGGCATATACTGCTTGAATTAAGAAAAAAAAGTTGGTAATACTGAGACTCTTACTTTCTAGTCTCGACGTCAATCCATAAGTTGCGCGTGACTGACTTCATTACAAGAAATTTTTAAGGCCTATTTATGTGTGTTCAGGTAAGCACGATACTTAATATTCTGATGATGAATTTTATTAAAAACGAAATTAAATGTTATAATACATTTCTCTTTTTTCCAATATAATTTGTTTCTTTAATAAATCAAAAGGCTGACTTGTTCATATATATATATATATATATATATATATATATATATATATATATATATATATATATATATATATATATATATATATATATATATATATATATATATATATATATATATATATATATATATATATATATATATATATATATATATATATATATATATATATATATATATATATATATATATATATATATATATATATATATATATATATATATATATATATATATATATATATATATATATATATATATATATATATATATATATATATATATATATATATATATATATATATATATATATATATATATATATATATATAATAGGCCATACATAAAGACGTTTATTACTTTTATTTTAAATAAGTTTTTGTTTCCACTGTAATGAATATTGAGGAATTTTTTAAATCTGAAATTGGGTTTTGTTTTTTGTTTCTCCAAGTTTTCTAACGCCTTCTTCGGTAGTTTTAAGCCTTACAAATTACAGAAAGAAGTCAAAACTAAGCAATTGTTGTAACTTTTAAAAATTACAGTTTGAAGCCGCAGCATCAACTATTTTATAAAACGTGAAGGTAATTGCCGAGTTGAGAGGCAGACAAATATTCTTCATTTGGGTTCCAGGACAAGTGAAAAAAAAGTATTCATACGGAATAAATATGAATACCGTTAATATTATTATTTATGCAAAGGCCAGATATAAAAATATATCTATGCGAATGTGTTGAAGCTGCTACATGCTACATTCTAATGTTACAATGGAAGCTGCTATTCTAAATTCTGTCATTTTATTCTTTCACTGATAAGAACTCTTGCTACTGACGTTTCTACACTGTATCGTCCTTCTCTTTCTTATCTCAGACTTCTTAACCGATATGATCAATTTTATATGTACTTTACTATTACAATCTGTAACACACTTCCTTTATCAATTTTCTTAACTTCCTTCGACTAGTGTCTTCAAATGCCGTGTGTCGAGAAAAGTTGACAATTTAATTCAACCAAGATTCCAGTATTTTTCCAACACTGGTTGAAATTAGTAGGCCTCTGGCCTTTGCCCACCAGAGGAGATATAAATAAATAAATAAATAAATAAACAAATAAGCATGTGTATATATATATATATATATATATATATATATATATATATATATATATATATATATATATATATATATATATATATATATATATATATATATATATATATATATATATATATATATATACACTTACTGTTTCACCTGACGACTTTTGGTATGTAAGGGCGAAAGAATTTGGTTCATAGAGAAAGTTTTTAGAAACTGCGGTTAAGAAACTTCCAACAGAAGAATTCTGCTGTTGTAAGAATGACTTTTTAGGCATGGACATTGCAGAGGAACTTAAATCTCTTACGACAAGAACTAAACAGTCATTAACGCTAAAAATATTCTTGTTATCTTGAACAATGTCTGGAGTCATGTTGTTAGTTTCACCAACGAAATTATCACCACTATTAACGTCACTCTTAGCAGCCCCTGCCACAGCTCCGGTAGGAATAACAGGAGTTGTAGTTGCGCAAGTGACCGCAATAGTTGACGACGCTGAATTTGCGATGACACTAGTATCTCCCTCAGCTGCAGCCTGTTGAATATATATATATATATATATATATATATATATATATATATATATATATATATATATATATATATATATATATATATATATATATATATATATATATATATATATAAAATATAAGAAATCGACTCATCTGGAACCTTTCTTATTATATAACTATTTTAAGAT
>SEYY01005442.1:57500-84074 GCA_009176605.1 Armadillidium nasatum
ATTTATATAGACCTCTGGCAAAAAAAAAAAAAAAAAAGTTCGATTATCCAAGGAAACCATATCGCCAACATAATATCCCAACATTAATGCTGGAATATATATATATATATATATATATATATATATATATATATATATATATATATATATATATATATATATATATATATATATATATATATATATATATATATATATATATATATATATATATATATATATATATATATATATATATATATATATATATATATATATATATATATATATATATATATATATATATATATATATATATATATATATCCCATGAAATGTAAAAAATGTGTATCTTGAAATGTAAAAACATGTGTATCTTTCAGCGATAAAACACGTTTATATTTTATTATTCAACTCGAACAAACATTATCTTTTTTTTTACGCCTCAAATAGAATACCCAGATAAATGAAATCTATTAACACAACGCGATAATGATAATAATAATAATAATAATAATAATAATAATAATAATAATAATAATAATAATAATAATAATAATAATAATAATAATAATTTGAAAATTTATGGTAATTTCTCTCTTTCCCCCTTCTCCTTACACATGCTACTTGTATTTCCTTGGTCTAAAAATATATATTAAAAAAAAAAAAAAAAAAAAGCCTTAAAAAAAAAGAGAGAGACTATAATAATTTAAAAGGAATGATAAACATTTAGAAATTTTTTTTTCAATAAACTGATTAAAAAAAAAATAAAAGTGTAAAATAAATGAATGAATAAAATTAATAAATAAAATAAATAAATTATATAATTAGATAAAATAATCAGACTATTAGCAATTCTTCCGATATAATTTAAACACCTTCATGACCCCTAAACCAGTGTACACATTTCTATTACAACGCGACACCGAAAGAAAGTTTCAACAGTTTAACACACACACACACAACTACTCATACACTGACGACAAAACATTTGCCAAATAAAATATAATCATTAAAAAAAAAATGCACATAAACGTACACATACTTTTTAGTAATAGCGTAAAAACTAATACATATTTTTATTCTATTTTACGTTATTCAAACCACAAATGTAGATCACCCAATCGCGCAACACACACACAAATATATAAATAAACGTCACTAATTTTACTTTCTAATACTATAATATACATTTATATATATATATATATATATATATATATATATATATATATATATATATATATATATATATATATATATATATATATATATATATATATATATATATATATATATATATATATATATATATATATATATATATATATATATATATATATATATATATAGCATTCAGGTTCTTAAGTATTTACGGAGTATAACTACAAGATGTTATAAAATAAATTAAAAGACTTTGCAAAGTATTTACATGGGAGTAAAAAAAATGGTCCCCCATGCCTGCTAAAAGCAAACGTAAACAGATAAAAGTTCAAGAGTCCAAATGTTCATAAAGCAAGATAATAAACAACCCCTAAGCAATAATTTAACAATATATACATGATATTACTCTTAAAATTAATAATATCACTGATATTTTTCTTATATTATTACTCTAAAATTAATAATATCACTGATATTTTTCTTATATTATTAAATTTTTTTTCACATTTTTATAGAAAATACATCATAAAGCTTACTGCAATAACTGTTAAAAATAAATATCCACTATATGTGACAATTAGAAAAACATCAAACCTGTCAAAATAACTGTGATGAAAAGAAAAGACAGGGCAATGGGCATAATTATCGTCATTTTCAACAAAGTCAGTAAAATTCTCTCTCTCTCTCTTTATATATATATATATATATATATATATATATATATATATATATATATATATATATATATATATATATATATATATATATATATATATATATATATATATATATATTTTATCAAAGTGTAACAAGTGAAGTGGCGATAACAATCACAATGATATAAAAAAAATATAATTGTCTATATTCACTTCATTCCTTTAGTTAAAAAAAAAAAAAAAAAAATGGGGCAGAAAAATAACATCAAACACATCATTGATGTTAATAAACTTTGAGTTCTTTTTCAAATCTTGATTAATATTTATTCAATTTCATAAAAATCTTTAAAATCCAGATTCCTCATAAATTGAATTAATTAATTTAAGAGATTATATATTTGAGGGTGGGTGGAAACGTAACGCCTGTTCTGCCGTAAAATCTCATACACTGTTGATAAGGTAATGAAACAAAGACTGAAAGTAGGTCAAATGGACAATGGACACGTAATATTATTTTTCTACATACTCTCCTCGAACATCAATACATTTCTGCAAACGTTGAACCCACTTTTCAAAACAGGTTGAAAAGAAGTTTTGATCTGTTTTCCGAAACCAGTCTTACAACGCTTTCTTCACCTCATCATCTGAACCAAATCTCACTCCCAGGAGACTCTCCTTCCACTTTGGAAATAAGTGAATTTCACTGGGAGCCAGATCAGGACTGAAGGGTGGGTGATCAATGACCTTAAAGTTCAAACGTTGAAGCTTCTGAAGCGTGTGGGTACTGTAATGTGGTCGAGCATTGCCATGATGCAGGAGGAAAATGGAACGGTTTGGCCTTATTCAACGGATGAGGCTATTCAATTTATGGAGAGTCACAATAACGATCAGAGTTTAGAATCGTGCACTTTGGCACATATTCCAAATAGACGAGGCCCTCCGAATACCAGAATGCTGTCAGCTTGAGTTTTCCATCAGAGGGTTGAGTCTTAAACTTTCGTACGCCAGGTGAGCTTGGGTGTCTGAATTCCACAGAGACTCGTTTTCCTTCTCAATTGTAGTGGTAGATCCACTTTTCGTCTCGTTACAATGTTTTGAAGAAATTGATAGTGCTCTCGACGATAACGGTTTAGAATTTCATTAGCAATATCGATCCGTTGTGTTTTCATGTCTTCTGTCGACTGCATTGGTACCCCAAAACATACATAATTTTCGATACTTTAAATTTGAAACTATTGCTTGAACACGCTCTTACGAAATTGCAACATGGAATAAATTTCGGACTGTTTAATTCGTCGATTTCCCCCGAATAATGTTATCAAAGCGAACATGATGTTGGTGAGAAGTCACTGTAATGGGGTGGCCACTTCTCGGAGCATCATGAATCGACATTTCACCTTTATTGGAAAGAGTTGCTTTACGGACCCATCAACGAACTTTCATAACATCCATAGTGTCCGTTCCACACATATCGAGTAAACGACGATGAATTTCAGCCTCATTCTGCACATCTTCGGTATGCAAAAATTCAATCACTACACATGTTTAACAACGTATCACTACACAACAAAAACCAAATAATTAAACTGTTCACGTGTCAAATCTACATAAAATATATATATATATATATATATATATATATATATATATATATATATATATATATATATATATATATATATATATATATATATATATATATATATATATATATATATATATGGTGTCTGAGCATGTTTATACCTGTTTCCATTGCTAGCAACGCATCAACAGGCGTTATTTTTCAACCCCCTCGCGTTATATATATATATATATATATATATATATATATATATATATATATATATATATATATATATATATATATATATATATATATATATATATATATATATATATATATATATATATATATATATATATATATATATATATATATATATATATAGCTTAATTAAGAATGTGGTTACGAAATCTTGCATTCACATATGGTAACCTTACTAAAATGAATTACTGTTCGAGTTGTCTGAAAATGAAAGAATTCAGAAAAGTGTGCATCCCACTGTAATATATTATCGTTGCATTAGGGTTCTACTATATATATATATATATATATATATATATATATATATATATATATATATATATATATATATATATATATATATATATATATATATATATATATATATATATATATGCGAGTTTCTCTCCCGTGGGGGGGTGCGAATGTGTGGGAGTGTATTGTATGCATGTGAGTAACAGCCATAGTGAATGTTATATAAAAATTGCATGAGAAAACTGAAAATCACTTAAGAAATATCTGCTAAAAATAGTAAAAAAAATATTCCTACATAAATTAAGGTTAGTCACAATATTTCCGGAATTTGGCACCAACAGTTATTAAAAATACATTTACCTGATGGGGCTTAGTGTCCTTATCCTTTAGGCACATTTTTATTTCCTTCTGCTTCGTACTTATATCGTAAAAAAAGGTAAATATTTACTATCTTTAAACGGGAATTTCTTCGTTACTGGCTTAGACAATTAAGTATCACATACAGACTCTCTCTCTCTTTCTCACATACACACACACACACCGTTCGCTTAATTTTATTTTTTTTTAAAAAAAAAAAAAAAAAAAAAAAAAAAAAAAAAAAAAAAAAAAAAAAAAAAAAAAAAAAAAAAAAAAAAAAAAAAAAACAAAAAACGAATTTATGTAACCGAGTTAGACTGCTGACTCTTATTCAGCAAAATCTGAGCTACCGGTAGGGCCATTGTTATTAAACGTTCACGCACCGAATCACAACCATACCAGAAGAACTGTAGAAGTGTCGATTCATAAACATCATACTCGTAACAGACAAACGATCGGAGTTCAACTGTGGCACAGTGCCATGATAACCAACCAACGCAACCATCTCATATGTGGGTCTTTATATATATATATATATATATATATATATATATATATATATATATATATATATATATATATATATATATATATATATATATATATATATATATATATATATATATATATATATATATATATATATATATATATGTACAGAGAGGAGGAAAAAAACTGTTTAAATGTATTCATGTCGCAAGTGGTCCACCTTTCCTCCTCATCCTCTTTTCTTTCTTTCTTTCTTTCTTTCTCTCTCTCTCTCTCGGCGGCGCATTATGCACTTGAAGTTGAAATTGGCACAATTTGAAGCTTTAATAAATACACTGATATGTTTCAATTCTCCCTTTCTTATATATATATATATATATATATATATATATATATATATATATATATATATATATATATATATATATATATATATATATATATATATATATATATATATATATATATATATATATATATATATATATATATATATATATATATATAGCTAAGGTGGCGGCACAAACAAGGCCTTTCCGGGAAACAAATTGCAAAAATAAGTTCAACTTAGTGAATCTGTTGTATCAGGAATGAAGAAGTTTTGACAAAGATAAGTTTATCTCCAAAAGAAGAAGGAAAAAGTGGAAGAAAAGGTATTGCAAATAACCAAGATGACAAAATTTTGCTAAGAAGAGGCACTAAAGAACAGAAGATCAACTAGTAAAATGTTTCAAAGAGCACAGAGCCACAGACTCAAGCTACAGTAGCTTTAAGTCACATAACAATCCAAAGGCGTCTTCGTGAAAGTGGTTTGATAGCAAATTGTCCCAGCAAATAACAAAACATTGACCAAATTTATGGCCAAATGACATTTAATTGGACAAAAGACCTCATCAACTGGACAGAAACAGACTGGGAAAAAAGTTATTTCAAATGAGTTTCAATTATAATTTTAATATTTTATTAATATAAAACTTTCTGATATGAGATTTTGAATTATTTTTTTCCAAATTCTTCATTGTGTTCTTAATTCATAAGGTCGTTTTCAGTGATGAATCTATCATCCAATGCAAAGATGAGTCTTCCCAGTGCATTCCTTGAAGATCTGAGAAAGCTTTTGATATTGAATGAGCCCAACAAAGAGAAAAGAATCTCAGATCCTTAATTCTCATCTATGCGTGAATGCTAATAAAGTCCCTGGATGTATAAACAGTTTCATATTTATGTATGATGGGGCTCAATGTAGCAAATGTCAAACTGTTACACAGTTTTTAGAAGTCCATGGAGTTCAAACACTATCTTGGCCTGGAAACAACCCAGTTATGAAACCAATAAAGAATTTATGGTCTATTTTAAAGAGAAATGAAAAAGACTATAACAAATTAAAATCGGCTGACTGTATCATTAATTCATTTAAAGTGTAGCAGCAAACTGTACGCATACAAACATCAGGCAGAAAATTGGTACATTCAATTAGTCCTTAATTATGTGCAAATGTTGTCTGTTCTCATGGCTCTATACCCAAAATGTCGACAGGTCACTTTTGAAAAAAATGTGTCAATCACTTTTCTTTTCAATTTCAACGTGTCGACGCTTTGGCCACGTGAAAAAAAAAATGTGTCGACTGTTTGACCAACATTTTTATATCGATACAATTGATATGTAAGCCTATTTTTTTAAATTTTATTATAATATAATTATGAATATATTTTTAGAATTTTAAATATATATATTATTTCAGTAGATGAATGGCACACAAATATTTATCTACGGCGGGCTCTGCCCCCCGTATCCCCTGACCCATGAGTGATGATATATATCTATTGATTAATCGATATCGATTTATGGTGTCGACGATTTGGACGAGTTATAAAAAAAGTTGTCGGCCCTTTGACCTTACCAAAAAAAGTTGTCAACGTTTTGGACAAGTGAAAATTTTTTGTTAATGACGTGTCAGCCCTTTGACCTGTCGACAGTTTGGGGTAATCCCGGTTCTCATGCTTCTTATTTGAAATTTTCTGAAATTCCTACTCTATTGTTTGCGGTCTGCCAATCTACAACTAAATTCGTCTGTTCTGACTATTATATCGGACATAAGCTGTGTCCAGGAGACATTACATTCCACCTCAAAGATACTTGGAGGGGTGGCATCCAGGCAATACCAGTTGTCTATCCCTAACCCCCATCATCTCTTGTAAGTTGGAAATCTCTGATGATGAGGATGGAGCTGCCAAAGCATTACTGCAAGCTTACTCTGGTGTAGCCCAAACAGTATTCTTTTTTCACAGATGAATAACATTTTGTGTTCTTCAAGGACTCGCTCTTTTTCCTTGACAAACTAAGATGACTGAGAACTCTGACAGCAAACTCCATTATCTTTTCACTTACTATCTCCATCCTTAATTATGTGCTGATGTTGTTTGTTCTCATGTTTCTTATTTGAAATTTAAATTTTCTGAAATTTCTACTCTATTGTTTGTGGTCTGCAATCTACAACTAAATTCGTCTGTTATGTCTATTTTATCAAAAAACTCTTCTGACTGTCTTAAATTCTTCAACTATATAAACTCCAAAATAGAACAAGTTCTCTCATCTTTTTTTATCAAAAATTATCATTCTAATGGTTGTTTCAATGTTCACCACCATCAATGGTTTTCATCTAATTTTCAAGATACAGCTGGCCGGCTCGCTTACAGCTTCTCTATCCTTGGGGAAGTACCCAACATATTTGGCTTTCTTAATTTCTAATCCTTCTCCTTATTCAGTTAAACTCTTTCCACCTCTGGATTCCTTCGATCACAATCTTTTCTCTGTATCCTCTTATACCTCTTCTAGTCTTAGGCTGGTAAAAAAACTCGCCTATGGAAAAAAAACGTTTTTGGCACTTTGGTAGTGCTAAGTGATTTCAGATGCGAAAGCAATACTGTAATTTCCTTGGAAAGATTATTGCTTTGAAGGGAGAGGTCCTTTGGGGTACAAACAAAGCATAACAGAAATGAAATAAGTTCAACTTAAAAAAAACCTTGGTTTAACTCTGCTTGTTCTCGTGCTATCGGCAATAAGAAGCTGATTCATAAATTTCCATCATCTTCAAACTCCAGCGATTCCTGTAACTCACTTTTTATCCTGAAACCATGCAAAATATTCTCTGCGACATTAAAAACTCTGTTTTAGACGGCCACCGTTTATCCTTTAAATTTCTATGTAGTGATGTTCCCAGGGGCTTATAACCAACTTTCATAGTTTTCATCAATGAACTATCCATCACTTCGTCCTCTATATACTCTTATGCTGAAGATTTCACCCTTCATTACTACTTTTAACTTAAAAGGAGTCCCATTCAACTTCAAATAGTAATGTTAGGAGGAAGTCTACAAAGCAGCTGATCTTTGATCTTCTCCAAATATCCTAATTGCGACAAACAAAACATAGTGGTTGTTATTAATTTAAAAACCTAGTTCCTTCACCTATTTACTCAGCATAATCTTCCATATATCATCATCTTTGAAAATTCCTAACTCTAACTACCTATTCTTAATATTTCCTTTTCCTGAAATCTGTCTTAGAGAGATCATAGTATATCTATCACTTTGAAATTTATCACCACCCCGGTTACTAGTCTTGTATAGGAGCTTGTTCTCCTTGCATGGAATATGCATCTTATATCAGAAGTGGCTACACAAATGTTGCACTCTTTATTAACTATGGTTTATATCTTTTCATCTTGTTAATTATCCCACTGGAAGGGAGTCTAGTTGTATAATATTATTCAAACTTCATATATTTGTCTTGTCATTAGTTTCTTGATAAAGGAAGATCAGAGCAGTTATGATTTTTTTTTTATTATTAATTGTTTTATGTTTATACTAAATATTTTATAAGTATAATAACAATTACTACAGTATATATATATGTTTTAAGCAATAATCTAGTATTCTCATACTCTGATATTGTCTCTATTATTTCTTTATATCTAAAATTTATATATGAATTGTGGATTGTCGTATAAAATAAATGAAATCACTGAAGTCAAAAGAACTTTTAAGAATATTACTGGAAAAGACATCTCTCATAATTACAGTCCTTACCCTACTAAGGTAAAGGAATAAATATATATATATATATATATATATATATATATATATATATATATATATATATATATATATATATATATATATATATATATATATATATATATATATATATATATATATATATATATATATATATATATATATAAAGCAGTAAATAATAAATTGTGTAAGCTATTGTAATGTTTATATATAAAAACTTAAAAAGTAATTTATTAATATTAAGAATAAAGTATCATAACTACTTAAATAAATATTTATATCACTGGTTGATATGTTAAAGTAATGGTAAATTGAATCAGTTTGAGGATATATATATATATATATATATATATATATATATATATATATATATATATATATATATATATATATATATATATATATATATATATATATATATATATATATATGCATCAATTATTGGTGTATGTGTGTATTTTCTTTAAAGAACTTTCGAAGCTTGGGAGAAGTTTCAAAATTAAGAAAAAGTTGAAATAGGAACAACTTTTCCAATTTGAACATCTATAAAGTGTGTAGTTACCATCTGGATCGTATGGAGTTCGATCATTCATTTCTATGTTCGTCAAACTTGAGGGTCTTCCAGAAGATAAATCTTTGAGAGGGCAGAATGATAAGTGAAAAATTTTATAAAACCCGTCTTCTACAAAAAAAAATTTTTTTTTTTTCTGATTCACAACAGTTATTCAACAGGTTGACTTAAGTAAGACCCTGAGTTAAAGTTTGAAAAAATGTAAGATCTAAAATTATCAATATAATCTGTATCTATACATATCATTGTCATTTTATTGCTGTACGTATCAAATTTGTATCATTTAGCTACATTTTGTTTATACTTTCAGTCACACTAGCTAAAAGATCAGTTTCAGCTATATGAGAGTACTTTACAATGCTTCAGCTAAATGTAACATCTGCAGCAAGGAAATTAGAAGAGGACCTCTGGATGCCCCAAGTAAAAATTTTCAACCAAATCTTTAGGGGGCATCTAAAAACAAAACGCAAAGATAAACATTCACTAGCAGAAGAGTAGTGTTCAAAAAAAAAAAAAAAAAAAACAGAAAAGAGAAAGAAAATTTTGAAAAAGAACGAAGAAAAATCTTAATTTTTTTATATTTTATTTGATTTAATCCACCATTAAAAAGTATAATTTGCAATTTTAACCCCGGCAGGTAAACCCCGGTTTTCCCTGATTATTGGGCGGGGCCGGGGCATCAGTCGGTCCATACGTGGAATCGATAGTAAAAAGCGATAGACAGTAGAGTAATAACATTGATAGAAACTCAAACTTTGAATGTAGAATACGAGTCAAGCAAAAAGACACATCCGTAAACAGTGGAGTTTATTATAGATTTATATAATTGTATTTATTTTGTAAGATAAAAAATAGTAACAATATTTATTATTGAAATGTAAATAAAAATGGAGGTTAAGATTTTTCAATACTTCTTTTCCTCATGTCTGAAGATCTATTTATTGATTAATTCCTGTTGATAGAGACATACTAGCTTACTGACATACTAGCTTCACCCCTGTACGAGCATGCCTCACACATCTAGTAGTTCACTCATACAGCTCTCCTAAAAAAATGGAGTCTAGGACTTTTCATCATATCAACTTTTCAGACTCACTAATTCTCTGTAGTTTCTTCTTGCCTGTCAAATTGTTTTGTTACTCTGTCTATCCTATAATATTACAACGGACACTGCTCTTCTGAACTCTCTCTTGTCGCAAATCTCCTCCACTGAGTAGGGAACGTGCTACATAACTTTCTAAACAGTCTCATCCTTTGTCTGTCCAATTCTCTGACCCTAGATTTAACAGCTATGCTCAATCTTACACGTACTCAACTCATAAAATCCGAAATACACTCCCTCTTTCTGTTTTCCCAACTTCCTTTGACTTGCACATTTTCAAATGCCGCGTATAGATGCATGTCGGCTTGTAACTTCATCAGGTTTCAGGTAGTTCTCCAATTGTGATTAAAATTGGTAGGGCTCTGACCTTTGTCTACCAGAGGATATATATATATATATATATATATATATATATATATATATATATATATATATATATATATATATATATATATATATATATATATATATATATATATATATATATATATATATATATATGATCTTACGGAAACGCGACTTTTATTCCTACTACTACTACTACTACTACTAATAATAATAATAATAATAATGATAATTATAATAATAATAATAATATTAATATAATAATAATAATACAATAATAAATTTAAAATGTGACAAACTTCAATCAAGGAGCAATTATTTTTCTATAGAATTTATCAGTTTTCTTTCATGTATGATTTTGGTATCGGTAGTATGATACCGATACTTAAAATCTTTTTAAAATGCCGATACCGAATACCCGATACCACAAAATTTACCGACACTCGACTCTATTACTAATATATATATATATATATATATATATATATATATATATATATATATATATATATATATATATATATATATATATATATATATATATATATATATATATATATTATATATATATATATATATATATATAATTTTCAACCTCCTCCGCTCACGAATATAAAATTCCTACAAAAAAAAAAAAAAAAAACACGTGCGCGTTATTTCAGTACACATATCAAAAGTTTTTTGTTTTATATTTTTAAATCTTTATGATTTCGCTTTGGGCTAATAAATGAATGAATTAATAAATAAATATTTTACTTCTAATTTCAAAATTACGATATAAATCTATTCTATTATTGACTGTAGAATAATGCGACTCGCAAGGTAATATATATATATATATATATATATATATATATATATATATATATATATATATATATATATATATATATATATATATATATATATATATATATATATATATATATATATATATATATATATATATATATATAGGGATTGAGCGATACCAAAATTTTTACCGATCCCGATACCTAAAAATTTACCAGTACCGATACCTGAAAATATACCGATACTTTATCCATTCATATACCAAAATTTTTACAGATACCGATACCTGAAAATATATCGATACTTACCGATACCGATACGATACTTCACTCCATTCCACTCCAATATATATATATATATATATATATATATATATATATATATATATATATATATATATATATATATATATATATATATATATATATATATATATATATATATATATATATATATATATATATATATATAGACCTACATCTTTTTTTAAAAAAGAATTTACCATTGCCAACATTAATTATTTATATAAAGCGCTATTTAAAGAATTATAGGCATATGAATAAAAATTTAATGTATTTCCATTTGAATACTTTCTGGATATATATATATATATATATATATATATATATATATATATATATATATATATATATATATATATATATATATATATATATATATATATATATATCAGTGACTCATCGAGAATAAAACGTGGTAAATTTATTAAAAAAAAAAAAAAAAAAAAAAAAAAAAAAAAAAAAAAAAAAAAAAAAAAAAAAAAGGTATGACGAGAGATAAGGCACAGAAGCTTCCCAGAAGAAGATTCTACAGAAGACTAAAAACAAAGCAAGGTTCATAAAACTAAACTAACGTTTTGGAAATGTTCATTTTTATATAAAAAATGACCTTTCAATGAATTCCAAAAAGTGTTCTAGACATAAGAGAATCTACGAAACAGAACTAGTTAAGATTTAGAATTTTAGTAGTTAAAAAGAATTTCAACATTTAAAAAATTTATTTGATTTTCAAAAAAAAATCTGAGAAGGAAGATCTATACATTTTTTTTGAACAAGTTTACTTTGCATAATTTCAATTAAAAATGTATTTTACGTAAAGAAAATATCTTTTTTAATAACTTTAATCAAATAAACATCTGAGTTCGACTCTTGGAATTCAAATGTTTGATATACGACTCTCAAATTTCACGGGTCTGATTACCAATTCCCAGGCAGTTATTTTTATTGAATTACACAGTTTCATCTTTCCTATGTTCATTTCTCGTACCCCAGATTTAGACGCTACGCCCATTCTTACATGTAGGTACGTTACTGGATAAGGTCTGAAAAGCTCAAACCCTCGGGGGCACCTGTACAACCCTACATAAGGACCATAGGTAGAAACTACGTACAAAAGTTCCACTTCTCGAATAAGGCATTGCCCGTTGAATGCAAAAAAATACTCTTTTATTGTTATACCTTATTCTAGCTGATGTATATGTTTTATATGTCGACAGTCCATAATTATCTGTTAAAAAATCAACCTCTTCTTCAGTCAAACATCTTTCCAAATCTAAAAAACTTCTAGCCTCATATTTATGGATCAAACTATTCAAATACTCTTTATTTCTTCTTTTTACAGTTGTAACATGCGAATCACTTCTCTCCTCTCTTTTCATTAAACATTTCCAAACAATTTATGTTTCCATTGACATTGATCCCTGGAATGATGATGTTGATTTCTGGAATGCCACCGTTAATATAGTGTATTTGTCGTGTTCCATAACGGAGAAAGTACCTAGTGAAGTAGGTAACGCTTCTGACCCTTTGTGTTGTAGTAATATCCTCAGCCAGTTGAGGAGGGGTTGCCCTAAAATGTTGACATATAGTTTCTCTAGTTCTGGCAAGGTTGTTAGCGGTACTTCTGAAAACAAAATGGATGTGGTCTCCATGGTCAGCATAGATGTATTTGAGTTTTGTATTGCTGTTGATTCCTGCAATGGGCGTGTGGATGATGAAGGTCCAGAGGTTGCTCGTTTCTCCCGAGCTTGGCTTTTTAGACGAATTCTCTGCCAATCTTTCTCGTCTCTTCGGGTTTGAGGGTTTTGTGGGACTGCCCTCTCCTGTATGGGTATTTCCGTTGAGGGAGTTGTTTCTGCTTGTATGTGATGGTTGAATATTACTGTAAATTCCTCTCTCAGAAATGACATCTGGACTGGCAATACTTGGTCCATTTGAAGAACCTGGTTCATTGATGCATTCAATATCAATGTTTGACCCAGGATTCCCTGAATCCATGGATGGTTCGTGAAGTGCGCATAAAATGACAGTTGAGGCATTGGAATTGTCTGAATCATTTCCACTATCTTGGTTTTCAACCGTTTCGCCGTGATATTCCATAAATGAATAACAAGGTAGTTGTCATTAACGAAAAAAGTTATTTGTCATTGTAGTTGCCACAGAGCATCATTAAATGTTGCAATGTATTTTCGTATCAACTCCCCAGCGTCCCGTAACGCTTTCACATGTAACTCAAAAGAAACCTTCGATTTTAAATACTAATAAATACTCACGTGGTGGGATACTTCTGTTCAAAAACTTAGGTCAAGCTGTTTCAGGTAGGTTTATATTATGTCAACTAATTATATATATTATTTTCATATATATAAAGGAAATATAGAATACCTAACCTCTAAGAATCTTGTTTAGAAAGAGAAGTAATGTGATCTTTCCACGAAAGATCATGAGAAAAACACCAAGAAAATTGAAGTTTCAAAGTTGTGTGAGAGGTTGTGTTGAGTACAAAAATAAATTGAAAATGATCATTGTTTTCTCTACCACAATTTGAAATATGAGAAAGATCAGAGGTTAGTTGCTCCAGGCCACCCTTCTTGATTCAATTAGCTGCTGTTGGGAAGGGGAGTCTTTCAAAATGAAAAAAGTAATTAAAGGTGAAGTCATCAGCATAGGAGTGGATAGATGATGAACTAAGAGGTCATTAATGAAAAGTAGAAAAAGAGTTGGAAATAGGATAGATCACTGAAGAACAACAATATTTATAAATTTAAAGGAAGAATGGTGACTGTCTACAACAGATGCTATAAAATGACCAGAAAGGAAATCAAAGAGAAGGACAGATTCTGAAAGAAGGAAGTTTGGAAATCAATACTTTGTACAAGACACTATCGAAGGCTTATGATATGTCCAGTGCCACAGCATGACCAAGAGTCATAGAGAAGGGAAAGATCACCAGTAGAGTGTTCTTTACAAAAGCCATACTGGTGGTCAGAGTTTAGAAGAATTGAGGTGTTTCAAAATCTTCCAGTTAAGTATAGAACTTGAAACTTTTGAAAAAACACAGGTTAATGAAATAGGATGATAGTTAGAGAGTTGAGTGGTTCCTTCTTTAGCATAAGCTGAATGAAAGCACGTTTATAGAAAGAGGGAAGGTTAGTAGAAAGACAGAGATGAAATAGTTTACCAAGGCAGGATTCAAGCTCAGAAGCACAAGTTTTGAGAACCACAGGAGGAGTACCATCAGGACCAAATGCCTTCTTAGTGTTAAGCTCAGAGATAGGAAAAATGACATCTTTATAAGAAATTAAAATATTATGCATAAATGAGTTGGAGGGGGATGAAGAAGGAAGAATGGTTCTGGAATCAACTAAGATAGAGTTAAAGGCAAAAGTTTGAGTGAAAAGTTCAGCTTTAGTAGAAGGTAAAATGACAGTTGTGTCATCAGAAGATACTAGAGGAGGGAAAGAGGAAGGAGAAAAGTTGACATTTTTTTGCAAAATGCACAAAAGGCAAGAGGAAGAGGAACCAGAAAAGATTATTGCATTTACAAAAGAAATGAGTTTTTGGGGTCATGAAAAATAGATTTTCCATAATACCGGAATTATATATATATATATATATATATATATATATATATATATATATATATATATATATATATATATATATATATATATATATATATATATATATATATATATATATATATCTTGGAATAAATTATTTTACCAACTGAATGAATGAATATTTGAAAAAGTAAAACTTACTGCTAATTAAATAGTAATAATTACTTACCTCTAGGTTGTGCATAGTTCAAATTGAACTTCTACTTGCTTTCCTTTCTGAAAGTAGTAAGATCTCTAAATAAAAGTTAGCATAAGTAAGTTAAGAACAGTAAAATGTCCTTTAAAAAAAATTTGTTTTAATGACTTCTAATCTCTTGTAGGGAGAGCAGAAATCTACCATAAATATACCAAAAGGCGGGGTAAAACTAATGATGACGGGTAAAACTAACCACCCTCAAAGTAAATTTTAATCAATTTTTTTATTAAAGAAATTATTTATATTCTAGGGTTTGGATTTTTTTGGTAGAATAGTCTTCATATTTTAATGTTTTGTATAAAATAAATGATAAATGTAACAAAAAAATTTCCCTCATTTAGAGTAGAATTTTTTCTCCAAAATTTGAAATTTTTTCTAAGGTTTGCCCCAAAACAAGCCCATTGACTACACACACACACACCAAAAAAAAAAAAGTGAAATTAGAAAATATAAAAAGTAAGAGTTTGCATATATAATAATGTTAAGAAATGGGGTAAAACTAAATAAAATGCAATAACTTTTAAAATTTTCAACTAATCTACATGAAATTTTCAGAGGTTGTACTGTTGAGCGAGATACACATTTTTTATTTAGAACAAGTCTTTGTATACCCAACTATTTTGATGCTGTGCACAGTGAATATTTAAAAAAAAAAAAAAAAAAAAAAAAAAAAAATAAATAAATAAATAAAAAATGTGCATCTCACCCAACTGTACAACTCTGAAAAAAATTTCCTATACCCAACTATTTTGTTGCTGTGCATGGGAAAATATTTAAAAAATTTTGTGTGTGGCTTGAAAATGATTGGGTATATAAAATTATTTTTTTAGAGATTATATATAATTGAGAGAGATACACATTTTTTTATTTAGAAAGATTTTTTGCATACTCAACCATTTTGCTGCTGTACATGAGAAAACCAATAATTTTACATTTTTCCCATGCACAGCAACAAAATGGTTGGATATTTTAAAAAAATAAAAATTTTGGGAAAGTTGATTCTATAATAAATAATTCCTTCTATAAGAAATAGTCATTAATTTAAATTAATAAAATAAATTAATTTAAATCTTAAAAAATTTAATAAAAAAATTTTCCTACAGGATGTTAAAAAATGTCTTTTCTCTACATTGTCAAATTCAGAACTTAATGTTTCATAGACAGGCCAGTAGCCAGGGAAGGGCCAGGGCAGGCACAGTCCATCCTGGGGAGTCCTAGCAACATTTTAAAAATTAGAAAGCAAAGCAAAAACAACTGCAAAAAGATAAAAAATAAATACATTATATAAACTTTTGAGTTTCTACATCAACCCGTAGCTTTATTAACTACGGAGAAGTTTTGTTCCCCTTTTGAGAAATAGGTTTTGGTAAAAATTCATTACCATCAATATATCTGATCAAAGGAACAAGAGAGACTCCATTTACAAGCAAATAGTTAGCAATTAGCTTAAAATTTGACATTTTTCACTACTTTTGAGGTGATGCCTATTGCTGGCAGTTTGCTACTAGCATTTTAGGATAATGGGAAACCAAACAAAGTACTAGTTTATAAATGCTCATTTTACTGCTGAATAAGATAATTTAGTAGTATTTGAGATTAAATTTATTGTACAAAAAGTTTTTTAAAAATTTTAAGTTTTCAATAAAGGGGACAACATTGTGCATTTTGTCACACAGAAAAATCGATATGTATCAGAGAAGGAATATTTATAGTATTTACTTCAATATAATGTGATAGTATTTGTGCAATAATAATGTAATAATTACACAATTTATAGTGTAAATATATAATAGCATTGCCTATATGAAAATGTTAAGTAAAAAGCCAATGATGCTAATTTTTAACAAATATTTCATTTTTATCAAGCTCATACAAGGGGTAAAGTCCCTTTGTATATATATCTATGAATATCTCATCCATAATTCCTTCCTCTCCAAGCATCTGAAGTGAACTGAATTGAAGAATTGAATGTAAAAGTTATTTTTAACCAACTTCAGTCTGATTGGTCACTTGATTTAAATTTATATACTTTTTCAGTGAAGGGTGATTTGGATGATGTCCCTACCATCATCATAGTCACCTTTCTTCCCTTGTTTATTTCGTTTATTTTAATTTTAGGTTAGCAACCTGACATCATGGCAAAACTGCTATTCGATTTTATTATTAGTATACTGTTTCTATACTTTGCTAGTAGTCAGTGGTTTTTTTTTTTTGGCTCTTGTAATGTATATTGCCTTCCCACATACTATTTCATCAAATCTAAACCGTAACTTTAAGGGCAATTAAATTCATTCAGTGATATATATATATATATATATATATATATATATATATATATATATATATATATATATATATAATATATATATATATATATATATATATATATATATATATAGGGACCAACCGGGGCTGGGGTCACCCAAATTTAGCCAGGGCAGGGGCCAGGGTTCTGGCCGGGGTTGCCTAAAAGTTGTAAAGAGGTCAAAACCACTGAAATTTTAGGTTAAAAAAATTATATATTAATTTAATTGAGGTTTATTTAATTATAAGAAAGGCATAGAATAGCCAACATTCACTTAATGATAATATGCATTTTCTCCGAAAAATTTTTCAGAAAATTACAGATTTAGTATAATAAAGTACAAAATTTAAGAAAAATTTTTTTTGATTCATAATCGTGATTCAACTGCTTTACCTATGAGACCTTAAAGCAAAGTTTGAAAAAATGTAAGATATAAAATTATCAATTTAACCTATATTTATACATATCGTTGTTATATTATTGCTATGTATCAAACTTGTATCAATTAGCTATATATTTCAAAATTATTATTTTGTTTTTACTTTCAATCAATATGGTTAAAAGATCAGCTTCAGCAGTATGGAAGTACTTTACAATGTTTCAGGATAGGCTCGAAATAACTAAATGTAACATCTGCAGTCAAAGAATTAGAAGAGGATCTCCAGGTGCCACAAAAATTTTTCAACCAAATCTTTATGGGGGCATTTAAAATCAAAACACAAAAATGAACATTCACTAGCAGAAAAGGAGCGGCCAAAAGAAACAGAAAAAAAAGAGAAAATTTTAAAAAAGCAAGAAGAAAAATCAAAATTCTCTTATATTTTGTTTGAAATTTTTTTTTATTATTTGACTGATTAAGCTGAAATTTTCAGTGGATATGCACTTTTTTCGGAAGTTCTGAGTTGATTTCGAGCATTTTTCCTGAGTCTATAACGGTTTGAAAGTTATTTGGACCTAAAGTTTTAAAAAAATGAATAGCGGGGTAAAACCACTAGTTCACATGAGCTGAAAATTTAACTGAATAATTTTAGCCCCAATTTCTGGCATTGGTGAGAACATATTTTTGATATCATATCTAGAAAAAAAGTTATAAGCACTTGAAATTTTTTTTTTAAAAATTGTACCATTCCGGAGAAAAAAATTATTTAAAAAACACACTACCTATTAATTTCTTTATTTTTGGATATTGTTTAGAGGAGGGACAGGGCTACAATTTTTATTTAGTGCATTATTAAATGCTTTTTGTTTGAAGCTAGATATAGCCTCTCAAACTTTGGAAATTTTTGAAATTTGGTCAAAAATGGACCTTTCTTGAGAGTCTATATCTCGAAACCAATTAATCGCATCGAATAAAGTTTAGAGAATAATCTGTAACCCCATCCCTCCTCTATGCACCCATTAAAAATAAAGAATGTTATAGTTGTAGTTTCGTTTTAAATTTTTTTTAACCGTAAAGGTGGATTTAAAAAAAAAAAATTCAAAAAATTTTTAGTTGTTCAGTTTTTGGGTTTAACATTTTTTCTATAACTCTGGGAACAAATGTCTGTTACAAGTTTTTGTTGCCAGTAGAATTAATAATATATAATCCAAATTTCAGGTCATTCCGAAAAGTGGTTTGGCCCCGCCATTCATTTGAAAAGGGTCAAATTTCCAAAAAAAAAAAAAAAAAAAAAAACTTTTTAGCAGTTATAGACTCAGAAAAACGCTAGAAATGAACTTTTTTTCACTGGGAAAAAAGCTATATACACAGAAAATTTTAGGAGAATCGGCTGAAAATTAAAAAAAAAAAAATTTGAAATTGGATTGTCCCCTCAAGTATAATTTGCCATTTTAACCCAGCAGGCAAACCCTGGTTTTCCCTGATTTTTAGCTGGGGCCGGGGCCCCGGTCAGTTCCTATATATATATATATATATATATATATATATATATATATATATATATATATATATATATATATATATATATATATATATATATATATGAAAATTATTAGTATTCTTGCCCATCATTGAAAATTATAACAATCATAACATGGTTTTTTTGGTACCACTGAAAAATGTGCAAAAAAAAAGGTGATGATTTCAATTTGGAAAGGGAATTTTGCAAAAGTGTGATTTGGACAATTTCATTAATTTTCCTCCTATCTATATTTGATTTAAAAAAAAAAAAAAAAAAAAAAAAAAGGAATTACTGGAAAAATTCTCAAATAATAATCTTGAGTATTTTTCTGTCACTCTAACCATTTGTTTTCTAGTGTAAATACCAAAATATATTTTTTTAAAAATCTACTACAGAATTAGATGTTCTAAGTAAAAATTTAAGGCATTTATCTTTTCTAAACAATATCAAAGGAGAAAAATGTTATCAGTTCGGTTGTTTATGGGGATTTTTAAATTTTATTTTCTTTGAAAATTGAGAAATTTTATTTTGAAATGGAAAATTGTCAATTTTTTTAATCAATTAACTTGTATGAAATTTTCTGAGTAGTTAAAATTAGGCAGGTTACACTTTTTTTTTTTGTTTCAAAGCATTTTTATGTATGCCATTTTATTTATATTTATTTTTGTGTATGCCATTTTATTTATATTTATTTCGGCATTTATTTAAAGTTGAGTATAACATTCCCTTATTTGGATATTTATTGAAAGTTGGGTATAACATTGCCAGAGTTCAAATAGTTAGAATATACAAAAATTTCAACCACAATATGTGTCAAAAGTTGACCTACCCAAGGATACAAATTTGGCAACCCCATTGAAATTAGCCTCTCTCTCTCTATATATATATATATATATATATATATATATATATATATATATATATATATATTATATATATATATATATATATATATATAATATATATATATATATATATATATATACAGCTCCTCCTCTCTTCTGGATAGGGTTGAGTCAAAAGCTAAAAGATTAATTAACTGTCCCCTACTTTCAAACTCTCTTGACCCTCTGTCTCTGCGACGTGACGTTGGCGCGCTATGTCTTTTCTACAGGTACTACAATGGCAGGTGCTCGAGGGAATTGGCCTCTCGCATTCCTCCACCATTGCGTCGTCCTCGTTGCACAAGGGGTGCCCTGCTTTCGCACCAATTTTGTGTGGACGTAGGAAATTCCAGGCTAGCCCGTTGTGGTACCTCTTTCTTTCCAGCCACCTCTATTCTGTGGAACTCTCTACCTTCATCTATTTTTCCTTCTGTATTTAACCTTCCACTCTTCAAGGCTTCCGTCTGCGCCCACCTGAGGGCTGTGCGTTAGGTGTGTATGTGTGTTTGAATGAGCTTTGTGCATGTGTGTGTGCCCCCTCCTTGAAAAGGGCTCTGCCCGTGAGCGGTAAAAAAAAAAAAAAAAAAAAAAAAAAAAAAAAATATATATATATATCCTTGTCCTTGTATTCATGGTTTCCACTTTTTATAATCTCTCTTAGAAAGGTCATCTTGTATCTCTCATAAACAAGCTTTTAAAAGTTATTCAGGGTTTCAAGGCAGATTAAAATGTCTTTGTGCCACTCCAGTTCATTCTCAGTATAGGAGCATTGTTTGTCTTTATAGTTGGAAACATTTCAAGTAACTCCACACAAACATGCAGCTCTTTCTGAAATGGTAAAGTCATAGCTTTTAATCCTATTACCTTTCCTTTTCTATCACTCTCTGACTAACTTATCTCTTCTTGCAGCTGCACTATTGCTTCTCTCTTTATACAAACTCTTCTTACAATATACACCACTCTTCTGAACTTTGGTTGAAAATCCCTTCTAATGAGGGGGTTTTAGATATTGATTTTGCTTTTAACACACTTATCCCTACTCAGTTTATCTAACTCTCTGACACCTGACCTGAATGAGTGTGCTTATTATTAAAGACTAACACAGTTCCACATATTTTTCCATTCACTCCAACTTATATACTTTCAAGCCCTGTGTTTTTAGAAATGATGGATGTTTTTTTTTCTTCCCTTGATGTATTGTTTTACAGGCTTAGTCTTTTTACATAAGATATTACAAAAGTTAAAAAGTTTAACCTAAAAGTGAAAATAATGAATTTATATACTTACAATCTCTGGTTTCTCTTATGTCATCTTAGCTATTGAAAAATTCAGGTCATACAATATTGAGAGAATATACATGATTACATATTTATATAATTCACAAATATTTTAAAAAGACTTATTTCACTATTACTTAATGTAAATATTTTTACTGAATATTTTTTAAATAAAATCTATTTACCTGTTTGAAATAAATAAAAAATTACAAGTCAGTGTTACTAAATCAAATCTCAGAAAATTAAAATCCAAAAAATTTAACTTAGTAACAATGTATATATATCTTTCTCTTAAATATATTTTCTTATCTCCCAATAAGACAAAAAAACAAAAAAAAAAAAAAAAAAACTATACATGCTAAGATATAACCAGACAATGCAGTTATAAGCAGAATTCAAATTTATTTTCAAAGGACCTTTAACAATAAAAAATTTTAAAAGATTTTATAATAGTTTAATTTCAAGATCTACATTAGTAATAAAAAATTTAAACCTCATTTAATTACTTCAATTATACTGAAAGATCAATGGAAAATTAAAAGAGTATATTTGAAAAAAGTTTCAGTATTATACATTGAAAGAGCATATCATACCAATTACATATAATGTAGGCCTATATTTTATGTAATAGCTTAGTTCATATGAAAGCAAAATCTTTTAATCTAGAGATACTACAACACTAAATATTAATTAAGGATAGTTTAATGAAGCATGTTAGACAACAAAAAAATAATAAAGAGGCAACAAATTTTGTATTTTTCTTTTACTCACATAAGAAAATAGAGACAGTTAGAAGCCACAAGGGCCAATCAAGACTGTCTCAGTCAAAAAAAAAAAAAAATTGCAGAAGTTGCCATTCACTATGAATGGCTAATTACCTTTACCATGCAACATGCAGTTTAAGCCAAACCATAAATAAATAGGTCATCAAAACTCTAAACTACCATGCAAAATCCCTGATACTAAAAAGGATTGTCAAAAATACTAAATAAAATATGTTACCTAAAAAGATGAGTATATTGATCTAACTTTTTCTTAAAAGTTAAAAAAAAGTTACTATCAATACCACATTGTGGTAAACCATTCCAAAAAATTAACTTTAAAAAATATTTTCTCACATCTAGATAGTATACTTTATTCTTTTTATTTTTTTTGCTATGACACCCGGTGTTCTTAGTGGGATCTAATGAAAGAGCATTATCTGTGAGATCAACCAATTTTGTTTCAAAAATACCCCCTTACCTCCAATAATTTGCTTATTTTTGGTATATACAGGGATGTTTTGGTCTCAGAATTCATTTCTAATACTTTTAGGTCTAAAGTCATGACCTCAGTGACACAGAGATCATCACTGAAGATCACCTACTTTGAACCTCTATAACTCGAGAAATACTAGTCATGAATTTAAAATTTTTATATAGGACCTATTTAGAATCTGAAAAGACCAAGGAATCCAAATATACAAATTCTACAACCTCAAGTTTAAAAATAAAAAAAAGTTATCTTTTGACCAACTTTTGAGGTCAGATTTGACCTCTGGGGATTTTTTTTGACAAAAAAATTATAGATGCAAAAAAAAAAAAAAAAAAAAAAACACTATCAAAATCAGTAATAAAAACTTTGTGCATACTTGTAGTTTTCCCTAAATTAGACTTTAAACACATATTCCAAGTTTAATTTTAATATTTGTCATAGAACTTTACTAATTTATCAGCTTAAAAATAAAGTTCATCATATATATATATATATATATATATATATATATATATATATATATATATATATATATATATATATATATATATATATATATATATATATATATATATATATATATATATATTAATTTAACCAAATTATTTTTTTATTTTTTTACAGATTTTTAACTATATTGCTAAATGTAAACTTTAAAAAAAAAAAAAAAAAAAAAAAAAAACTGGTTCAACATCCTAAATTTTGTGTTGATCCACTGAAAATACACAAGAACAAAATAGATAAACATCTTAGAAAATTGACAAGCCATCTTTTTGCACAATGTGATAAAACTATTATTAATATAAATAAAGGTTCTTTAAGTATTAATTGCGTAAAGAAAATATAATATCCCAGTGTATTAACTCATTAAATACACAGTTTGGAGGATTTTGGTTCTGAATTAAACTAAGTGAACAAAGTTCTTCTGAAACACAAATCTTTAATAGAATGTTTATTTCATCTAATAATAAATAAATTTTTCTAAATATGTAGAACTTAAAAATTCATCCGATAGTTCAAGTAAATTAAAAATCATCAAATGATATTGAAAATTTTATTGCATCTTCCATATATTTATCTATTTATAAAGCATGGATACACAAATTTATATTACTTTTTTTTTGAAAAATGTATTTAGACATTTCGATATCTTTATCAGTCTGAAGTCCAGCCAAAAAAAACTCAAGGTTAAACAAACTTCTACTTGCAAATCAACCAAGCAAAAGAATTTAGAAGCAAGTTAATGGAGTAAAGATAAGAGACCATTTTCTGAAAAAAAATACTCATAAGGTCATAGAGTTTGAAAAAAAATAATGAAGGAATTAAAAACTTCTTACATCGAATGCAAGCTACAAATCCTGACCATCACTGTATACTAGGGATGGAGTGATACCAAAATTTTTACTAATACCGATACCCGATACCTAAAAATATGCCGATACTACTACCGATACCGATACTTTATTCTTATACAAAAATTTAGCCAATCCGATACAATACTGTCGTGGAATCACGACACAATAGTGATTGGCAAACAGATAATTATTTTAATGAGTGATGTATTTTAAAAATGCAACGAGGATGGGTAAAACTTCAGCTTAGTTAAAAGTTTATTCCACGTCCAGCCCCCAAAATTGGTTGCCTAGAACAACGAATAATAAATTACTTTTAAAGAACAAAACTAATAATAATAATAATCAAAATAATCAGAATAATCACCATTTAAGTTTTCAGCACACTAATATACTATTTACATAAGTTTATGTCTCAACTCACCTCTTAAAGAGACAACCAACATGAAACTCTCTAGTACAAAGATGGACTTTTATCGGGAATAATATCGGCAACACGACCTATTAACAATAACAGACTCGATAATTATCTTAATAATGATCCTAATGACAATATAATAATGAAAATTATACATAATAATAATTATGATAATAATAATAATAATAATAATAATAATTATAATTAATAATATAATAATGTAAATTAATACACTTAATAGATAAGGAAACGTAGGTTTTAACATTAACTTTTCTTTCTGCTAAAATATTTTCAAATATTTAAACTTATCAACTAAAAATATACAGTTGAAATAAATAATTTTAACACACCTTTACAGTTTACATTAACTAAAATAAGGTAAATTTCTGGAATCACGACACAATAGGTTGAAACAAATAAATATTTTAATGAGTGATGTATTTTAAAAATGCGGCGAGGATGGGTAAAACTTCGGCAATAGCTAAAAGTTTATTTCCAGTCCAGTCCCAAAATTGGTTGCCTAGAACAACAAATTAAATTACTTTTAAAGAACAAAACTAATAATAATAATAATAATAATGTAATTAATGCACTTTAATAGATTAAGGAAACGTAGGTTTTAACATTAACTTTTCTTTCTGCTAAAATATTTACAAATATTTACACTTATCAACTAAAAATATACAGTTGAAATAAATAATTTTAACACACCTTTACAGTTTACATTAACTAAAATAAGGTAAATTTCTTTAACACAACTTGCAGCTCTCTTTGAAACCAATCTGTTAATTCGAGACGAACAGGAAAATGACAATAAATCCTAATTTTAAATAATAAAAGATCAAGTTGCCAGAACACTGAGTAAATTCAACCCATCACATACCAATACTTCACTCCATCCCTCCTGTATACAATCAAAAGTATAGATAGATTTTTTGAAACTAGTATTTATATGGTAAAAAAAGTTGATGCATTAAAAAATATGAATTCATCCCAGAAGTTCCATCAATGGGTAAAGGAAGGATGATCTCTAATAATGAAAAATTATTAACTAAAGAATTCTATGAATCAGATACGGTAAACTGAATGTGCACTGCATAAAAGGAATGCTTAGAAGTTGGGATTCAGAAGTTTTAGTATTTTTTTTTTTTTGTTAACTGGGACAGTCCTAATAGGCCCCTGTGGCTTCTGTCTCTTATTTTCTAATATGTCTAATTATTACCTAAAATATACATTATATATAATTGGTATGATGTACTTTTCCTATTTAGGCTATAATACTAATGCTTTTCCAAATATACTTCCTTACCCCATTTGTTAAGATACAACCTCACTTGTCAATGTAAGGCCTAATTTCTTTGATTTATGTGCTTTAAAATAATTTATTAATTCCTAATTCAATATACTTCACTTTTCTGGGGTATAGGTATATTTAATAAAAAAAATTTAAAATACAGTAAATATGAAGTTTAAAT
>SEYY01005443.1:0-2500 GCA_009176605.1 Armadillidium nasatum
ATTGGCGGATAATGTTTTTAGTGGTCAAAAAAGGGAAGAGAAAATTTATGGGATAAGTTAAGCATTATTGTTGATGTCATTTTTTCAGATAAATCATACTTAATTATTTATTCATAAAAGAAAAAATCTTTAAAACATCTCCTGTAGGATTGGAGGATCTTCCTTACACCATTCTAAATATTAAGTAGCTCTTAGAGGTATTATTATTTAGTTATAATAATGTATGTAGAGGATTCTGAGTAAGCCACGAGATGTATTTGAAGTATGTAGTTATAGGAATATGACGTATAATTTTATCTTCGAATTAATTCGATGTTTCCCTATTTAGCAAACACTAAATCACGAACCGAACATAAATTATGTACGCCTTTACCATTCCATATGCAACGGAGGTCAAAAAGAGGTCACGATAAAGGTCAGTCGTAAGTCATTTTGGGTCATTCTAAAGATCAGGTGATTTTCTGGTGATTTTCCAAGTGAAAATTAAAATTGATTAGCTACGATAGCACAGTTAATTAGAATCGAAAGCGTTATTCCTCTTTGCGACGTTGTTTTCCTTAACAAATAGTCAAGGCGTGAAAATTAGAAATGTTCCATATCTAAAAATCAATGAATTTCATACTTAATATATATCATAATATATATATAATATAATATATTATATATATTATATATATATACCTGATTATATATAATAATATATATATTATATATATATATAATAATATATATATATATATATATAATTATATTAATTTAAAAATTTTTTGGCCCAGATCGCCGCCACTAAAGGCAGAAGCCTTTTTCCAAGGAGGGGGCCACACACAAAGGAAGAACTCACTCAAACACAGAGCCTAAACGTACAAACTCAATGGCACAGCGGAAACCTTGAAAGAGTGGAAGGATTAATACAGGAGAAAAATAATATGGAAGAGGATTCTACAGAACAGAGGTGGCTTGAAAAGAAGGAGTCAACTACAAACGGGCTTAGCACAGGGGTTGTACTACATCCACAAAAAATCGGTGCGAAAGCAGGGCACCCCTTTGCAACGAGGACGAACAAACGGTGGAGGAATGCGAGAGGCCAATTCCCTCGAGCACCTGCCATTGTAGTAACCATATGGAAAAGAGATAGTGTGCCAACGACACGTCGAAGAGATAGAGGGTCAATAAGGGTGGAAAGTAGAGGACAGTTTATTAATCTTTTAGCTTTAGACTCAACCCTATCCAGAAGAGAGTAGGAGCTGAATCCCCCCAAATGTGAGAACAGTACTCCATACAGGGCGAATAAGACCCTTATGTATTTGGAGTAACTGCTCAGAAGGAAAAAATTCTCGCAATCTGAACAGAACTACCAGCTTCTTAGAGGCATCTTTAGCAACCATTGTGATATGCGGTAAATCTCTTTCTTTGGCGCTAGGTATATCGAAAATCTTCTAAAGAGTCTATTGCATTGATTTGATTCGTTTTTGGTATCTATCCTTCTCTCTCTGACTTGTTTTCCGGCTGCTCTATAGCAGCTGTTGTAGACGATCACCTATTATCCTTTAACTAAATTTATAAATAGTGGTGTTCCTCTGGGGACTGTTCAATCATTTTTTTCCTACTTTTCCTCAATAATCCCATATATGTCACTTCCTCTCCTATCCACTCTTATGCTCACGACCTCATCCTTCATTATTTCTTTCAGTTAGAAAGACGACTCAATCAGTAGTAAATAATTAATGCTAGGAAGGTCTTTTTGGAGCAACTAACCTCTGATATTTCTCGTATCTCTAAAGTTAACACAAAGAGAAAATGGTCGCTTTCAAAGTCTTAAAACTCAGTTCCTTCATTTATGTTCTCGAAATAATCTCCTACTTAACTATAACATCTTCAAAAGCACTCAACTAGAACCATTTCCTGCTCTAAATTTTCTTTATTCATCTTTTTCTCGTGAACTTTCTTAGAAGTATCACATTATATCTATCTTTAAACAAGGTTCTAAGATTTTAGGTTCCTGACTTACCTTGGGAACTTCTCATCACTCTACTTGCTGACTCTGTATTTTGGAATTGTTTCACTTTTGTATAGAGTATGCATCTCATATCTGAGGTAATACCGTACATATCGCACTCCTTGGTGTGGTGGAGTCTAGCTCTTTTTGTCTTGTCAATTCTCCTGCTTTCATTAACATATATTCTCTTTCCAGCCGTCGAACTTTTCATCAGCCCCCTTATACTATCGTTATTACAACGAACACTGCTCACTTGAACTCTTGTATTATTTCTTCTTTTCAGAGGAGAGCTAAAGCAACTCGTCTTCAAGCACAGTCTAATCCTTTCACTCTCCCTCTCTCAGACTTTATCAGACTTTATTTTGCCTTAGCTCAGTCTTAAATGTACTTCACTGGAAAAGTCTGGAACACACTCCCTTCATCTAATTTACAAACTTTCTTTGACTTGCACATCTTCAAGGGCAGTGTTTCGTGGTATGTCAACCTTTAATTTGAATCTGATTT
>SEYY01005443.1:5000-7500 GCA_009176605.1 Armadillidium nasatum
TTTATGGAATTCTATTCCAACTTCCTGCAGATTTAAACCGCGGTAACGTTAAAGCCCACGCCTGTGATCATCTAAGAAATTTGCTTTAGGTGGGACATGTAGGAGTTTTTACTCTTTTCGTGTTTCAACACCACCTCCATGAATTGGGCTCTTCCCGTGAATGGAGATGAGAAAAAAAAATATATATATATATATATATATATTATATATATATATATATATATATATATATATATATATATATATATATATATATATATATATATATATATATATATATATATATATATATATATATATATATATATATATATATATATATATATATATATATATATATATATATATATATATATATATATATATATATATATATATATATATATACATGGCTTGTGGGATAGAATCCATTTTTGTAGATCTAAAGTTTCATATTTAAATAGTTTTGTGTGGCGATTGACTTCAAAATAACTTGACATTAACGATAGCAGAAAGCCTAAATTTTATGATCATTGAAATATATTATATATATATATATATTATATTATATATATATATATATATATATATATATATATATATATATATATATATATATAATATATAATATATAATATATTTATAATAATATATAATAATATATATATATATAAAATATAATATATATAAATATATATATATATATATATATATATATATATATATATATATATATATATATATATATATATATATATATATATATATATATTAATATATATATATATATATATATATATATATATATATATATATATATTATATATATATATATATATATATATATATATATATATATATATATATATATATATATATTATATTATATATAATATGGTTTAAATAAAAAAAAAAAAAATTCTTGGTCAAATTTTTAAGGAAGTTTTTGCAATTATCCTTTTTCTTCCTTAAACAAATATATAAAGTCTGATTTATTAAGATACAAAAGAAAGGAAACACGGAAGGGAACACAGAGATTATATTCGTTAAAGGAGTATTTGTTGCTGTCAAAAGTAGTTAAAAAGTATGTAGGGATCTATATTATATATAATTATAATATATATATATATAATATATAATAATATATATATATATATTATAATATATTATATATTATATATATATATAATTATATATATATATATATAATATATTGTATATATAAAATATATATATATATATAATATTATATAGTATATATTATATATATTTATATATATATAATATATATATATATATATATATATATATATATATATATATATATATAATATATATATATATATATATATATATATATAATATATATAGTATATATATATATATATATATATATATATATATATATAAATATATATATATATATATATATATATCTATATATATATATATATATATAATATATATATATATATATATATATATATATTAAAAAAAATAAATTTCACCACTGCTATTATTATTATTCGTCCCCTCCTCATCTTACTACTACTACTATTGCTACTATTACTATTAACAATAACTACTAATAATAATAATAATAATAATAATAATAATAATAATAATAACAATAATAATAATAATAATAATAATTTTCTGTTGCTCTATTGACGATCTTTACAGGTACAAAAGAGATTTAATTAGAATTTGAAAAACTCTTATAATACGAAAGAAAATAAAATATTAAAATTATAAATATAAATTATAAAAATTATATATTATTGAGAATAATTTGACACTTTTTTTATTATTCTTAAGCAAAATAATCGATTAAAACAGGAATATATATATATATATATATATTATATATATATATATATATATATATATATATATATATATATATATATATATATATATATATATATATATATATATATATATATATATATATATATATATATATATATATATATATATATATATATATATATATATATATATATATATATATATATATATATAATATATATATATATATATTATATAAAATTCTCAAGTAAATTATTATCTATTTTATAATTAATAATTTAATAACGAAGAAGTTAATTAATTAAAATAACAAACGTAACACATTAAATTGTTTTAAATACATTTTTTAATTAAGGATGATATTTTTATTTGAGTGTAAAGGAATGCAGAAATTTTAACTCAAAAATAAGCTTGTTTAAAGTCAAATTTAAATGAAAACGACACAAAAGTCGTGTCGCGTCGGAGGTAAAACAGAAACAGATGTCTTTTTCTTGTCGGCTTGTCGGCTTGTCGGCTTGTCTGCTTGCCGGCTTGTCGGCTTGTCGGCTAAATATATAGGACGATGACGTGTGATAGCTCACGCCTATTCCCAATTCTATTCAGTTATAAATTCGTACGATGTATATCGTTTAGGCGGGGTTGCACGACATCGTACCGACAAATTGTACTTCATGTGCTACTTCATGTGCTTCACACTGTCAAAAAAAAC
>SEYY01005444.1:2500-7500 GCA_009176605.1 Armadillidium nasatum
GCTTAAAAGCAAATATAACTTTTTAATATTTTAAAGTTAGAATTTTCGTACAAACAAGAATACACAATGTTCTATGAACTTATTAATTTATTCTCTGATTAAAAAAGTAATGGAATTTTTAACCGTACCCCTCTCACATTTGAATGAAAATTGGTATGCCACTAATGAATTTTTACTAAAAACTCCAAAATTAAATATATTTTGTAAAATTCTTATTGGGGTGGAATTGTAACCCCCCGAATTATGACATTTTCATAAAACCCCCTTTAAAAATTTCATAATTCTGTTTTTAATAAGATAGAGTAATGGAATATGTATCATTGGATACATAACATTCAATGGTATAAATGTATTTTCAAACAGCGTTGCACTGTTTGAAAAATATTTTGTTTTAGGGGGAGGAGTGGACACAGCGCCTAATTATGATAGATAAATATTTTTCCTCCTTAACCGCTCCCAGGTACCCTTTTCCATGTGTAACTCATAGTTTTTATGTATTTTTCTCTCGACAGACAACATTTGCTTCATTTTTTAATATTTTCATCTATTTCATCTCAAGTGTCCTTATACTACTCAACTATATATATATATATATATATATATATATATATATATATATATATATATATATATATAATATATATATATATAATATATATATATATATATATATAACTCCTATTTTTTTTCAATCCAAGGACACTGTTGGGTGTGCAAATGCATTATCTTGGTTTCAGCAAAACCATTTTCTCCTTTTCTGTTAAAAAGAAATAACTAATAATTTTTCCTATTATCATTAAGAAATAAAATTGTTTTCTTCACAAATCAAACTTTCTAGTTTATGAAGCATGATATAACATGCTTAATGTAGAGGCGTTCTGTTAAGTTGAATCTGACGTATAATGTAAGCATTTTTAAATCTTTTAAAACTTTGATATAGGAATAATTTTATGAAAGCATTGGGTGCCATTAATTGTTTATAGCAGTAATATTATAACATAATTCTAATTGTAAAGTAATTTATAATTAAACGGTTAAAAAAAATTATAACCAACAAAATGATGCATTAAGATTGAAATTTACCTTTGTTATAGCTTATGTACAAAACACATATTTGGATTTTTCTTTTTAATTTGTTTATTGTAAAAAATCAGCATGATAGTGTTATAACATTTTTATTCAGTTTTAAGTGTTATATATATATATATATATATATATATATATATATATATATATATATATATATATATATACGGTATATATATATATGTAGAGAAGTAGAAAAAAAGGGTAAAAGTATTAGTATGAAAAGTTGTATCGTGAGAAGCTAAAATTTAGAGGTTTGAATGTTCTTCCTACTTCCTCCCCAGCAGAGTTAATATGTAATTCAAACGCCACATGGTGGTGATAAATAGGTTAAAGGTGAAACGTAATTATAATTTACATGTTTTATTTGTATATTTTGTCAAATTTATATGGTTGTTATTTCAGACATAATAAAAGAAGTTTTAGTCTTATAGTTTAGATAATTTTTACAATTCTTGATTATCTTATCATTGAAAAATTATTATACCAAATATTTATTTTTTCTCATTACTTGTTTCTATAAAGTATAACCCTTGCTGTCTTATCTGCTTTATTAAGTCTTATGAGGTATACAGTCATTAAAGTGTTTTTTTGTTATTCGTTCTTTCCGCGAAACCTTCCAACAATTTTCTCCAGAGCCATAATGTCGATTTCTCAAATCTGTTTTCTCAATTTCGGGGCTCCGAAGGTTTTTGGACTAGTTCAGTGGAGATATTAAGATAGTTGGTAGAAGTTTGAGATTGACTTAGAGCTAGACAAGTTTTAGCAGACATCTGCATTTTTTTTCTGGTTTCAAGTCCCCCCTTCAGGCTTCAAGTCTGACGTTTTAAAGAAACGTTAAGTAAAAATATAGACCCTTAAAATATTACGTGTTTTCTAATCAACGAATTTAAATATGTTTTACTGTTTGCCATTTTGATTTTTGTTCCTTTTAAAGCCTCCTTATACTTATTATATTACATATATATATATATATATATATATATATATATATATATATATATATATATATATATATATATATATATATATATATATATATATATATATATATATATATAAGCAATTGCTTTGTTTGCAATTTTTTAAGGTCTGTGATTATTCCATTTACTTCGTCATCATCATTGTATATGATCTTCTTCGCAGACTCTGTAATAACGGAAATGAAATACTCTTGCATTATATATATATATATATATATATAATATATATATATATATATATATATATATATATATATATATATATATATATATATATATATATATATATATATATATATATATATTATATATATTAACGATGTACTGAGTCCGGGACTCAGGTCTGGGGAACTTGGGGACTAGGACTCGGGACTCGGCTAAATTCAACCGAGTCCAGTAATAAATGAAATGCCAAAATTTAATTTAAAAAAATTTTTTTTTCTTTACCAGCATATATATATATATATATATATATATATATATATATATATATATATATATATATATAAATATATATATATATATATATATATATATATATATATATATATATATATATGCTATTTTCATAGTCTATAGAACAAATATTCCTGTTTCTTTTTTAATATTTTACTCGTTTTTTTTTATTTTATTTTATTTTTAGATTTTTAAATCTCACTAAATTGTCCTCTATTAAAGGAACGACAGTGTTCACAACTCTGAGTGATTGGACTCTTATCGTGCTTAAAGAGATGTGGAAAAAGAAACGGTCTTGAAAGAGTTGATTAGGAAACCCACACATATATCAATTCTTGTTCTTGAACATTCTTGATTTATGCTGATCCGCAAATTCCTTCAACTATATATGTTACCATCGTACCTAGTGGTTACTCTAACCGCAAACTTGTAGCTCTTTATTTTAATGCTTTCTTTCTTTAATTACCACTTTTCCCTAAGTGTTATTTTTAGTACTTTAATCTTGTTAATTGGGTGCTCTGTGTAATTTCAATAAACCAAAATCTTCTTGTCAACTAAATATTTCTTACTTTTTGTCAAGAAAATAACAACTTAAAGCGAATAAACATTCATTTTGATGCTGTAATACTTTCGATGAAAAGGCTGAAATCTCTTTTAATTAATTCGTTTATACTCCATTCTATTGCTCCTTTCAAATCTTTTACCTCATTTTCTTAATCACGTATCCAAATCTTTCCATACCGTCTCTTGTCGAGGAACGACTTACCTTGTTAATAGTGATGTTCACTACTTAAGCTTTCCGATCCTAACCCTGCTGATCTATATAGCAATATTTAAACTCTTTCAAAACTCAACTTCTATAAATCTACCTCTCAGAAACACCTTCCAACTTTCCCGTGTCTTTTTAGGGGTCTGTAGTTTTACTTGTGAACGATATAAACACTCTTGTTCACAACATAAAAAAATTGTCTTGGGGAAACTCATATTATAATGACTGCTAGGTCGATTAAAAAACAAAAAAACAAAAAAAACTTATTATAATGATTGCTAGAGTGATTTCAAAGAAACTCTGAATTGTATTGAGGTTGAAAGAACTTCTTCCTTAATTCTCTTCACAGTTTTGTACTTATACAAGGGTCTCTTATGTCCTTGTTTTTTTCTTTTTCTTCTTTAAACATAGATTAATAAAACTTGTAGAATTGATCCTTACTGCCTTCATGGAGGAAAAATCAATAAAGATGAGAGAGGAGAGAAACTAGTACCTCACGTTCATATCAATCATGTTGGGAAAGGATGTAACTCCTTAAGATAGATCAAAGCTTACAGGACAACTTTTTTTCAGAAACGGATTTTTTTTCCTTCTTCTTTTTTTCAAGGTCTTTTAGGAAGAAATTGTCATTTAAGTTTTTTCGATCCATTTTTGAAGGGAGAAAAAGAAAGGAAAAAAAATCCAAAATTGAAGATTCCAGATTATTTGCCTAAATATATATTTTCAAATTGCAAATATAATGGTGGAATTTTTAATAATAATAATAATTTTAATTATTATTATTATTATATTGAGGATTTATTTGCCACTATTTGTTATTACTATTACTTCTACTTAGATATGTAATCGACTAATTATACCAGTGTTCTATTATAAAGTTTTATGGCATTCCCCCTTTGCATGATTATTATAGTAAAAAGTGAAAAGCTTTCCGAAAAACGAGGAATTTAGTTTGTATGACAACCCCTTTTTAGGCTTTCAACTTCTCAGCCGACGGCTTAGTAATTGCTACCTTTTATAGTAAATGGATACATTAAGAAACCACGTGATTTTATCTAGATATGTTATGTTCACACAGGGTACCTTGGAGGTCATCCTTTTGGGATGAAAGGGATCCTATCCTTCTGTCGTTGACAGAACCAAAGTTTACCTTATTTACCTTAATATAAAGTTGAATCAAATTTATAACATTCCCTTTCGATGTGTGGAGCTCAATTTCGTGAAGTTTTTGAACTTTTTATATTTTCGTTCTTAAATCAGATAAATATACCATTGTTGCCAGATAGAGGGCTGTCAGAATCTTCAGATAATTCTTCTATTTTTCATTAAGTTTGTACACTAAATACGGCTTATCCTATTGTATCGTAGCGATCCTAGTTCGTTAGAAAGATGTTTCAAATATTTTAAGCTTTTTTTTAATACCATTTCTTAAAATTTCTGATTCAAACAAATTTAAATATAAAACACTAATAATAAAATATCAGATTTGGCAAATAAACAAACAGACCAGGTACTTTTAACAGATTTGGAAATTTTAACTCAAAATTACCTTGATAAAAACCTAGTAAAACTCTTTCAGGATGCTAATATTGTAAATTATATATATATATATATATATATATATATATATATATATATATATATATATATATATATTATATATATATATATATATATATATATATATATATATATATATATATATA
>SEYY01005444.1:12500-22500 GCA_009176605.1 Armadillidium nasatum
AAGGTTAAGGAGATCATTCAAGGGCCTATTCCCGGTTATATATGTAATCTCTCTCTCTCTCTCTCTCTCTCTCTCTCTCTCTCTCTCTCTCTCTCTCTCTCTCTCTCTCTCTCTCTCTCTCTCTTCTCTCTCTCTCTCTCTCTCTCTCTCTCTCTCTCTCTCTCTCACACACACACACACACACAACGACATTATATATATATATATATATATATATATATATATATATATATATATATATATATATATATATATATATATATATTATATATATATATATATATATATATATATATATATAAGTTATCGATTCGTTCTTCTTGAAGCTGGCAAAGTTGGATTGGTGAGAGAGAGTTTAAATGGCTGTTGGTTGTGTTTCTAAGATTTGGGGGTGGGAATTGGGAGGTCTCTAGATGGGTGGGGATGGACCTTTGCATTGCAAAAGGGGATGGGTAAGAAATTCTCCTCTCTGCCTTGTCAGGGTAAAGCTCCTAGAGCATTAACAAATTTCTATATATTTAGATTCCCCTGTCCAATATCGATCATGGGTGAGAAAATATTCTATGATTTTTTAGTTTATTTGTTAATTAATTTTTAGAAATTTTTAATCTTTATCATTAAGTTATATTTGTTAGAATTTAATTGTATTGCCTGCACGTTAAAAAAAAAAAAGAGGGGGTAATGGGACAGAATAGTTTCACACGCCATTTTGAAAATGGTACCGGTCATATTGCTAATAAGCATCGACTTATATATATATATTTATTTAAAAAAATTTTTTTTTCATTTTAAATGAAATTTTCTTTCTATTTTTTTTTAAAGCAGTTATAATTTCAATATTTTAAATGTTGAAATATTCCTTTTAATTCCGAGTAATTTTCTTTGTATTTTCTTTGTAGATTTCGTGCCTTTTGAATTACTAAAAATCCCTTGCATTTTAATTGTAAGTTCATTTTGTGAAGTAAAAAAGCGGTTTATATTAATTACTTACAATGAGGGGGTCTCTATTTAAAGGCATGCTATCATGTCATGCTATATTTCAGCTTAGTATCACGTTCCGATTGAGGTGTGGGGAGTGATCGTGTCCCCCCCAAGATATAAAGTGCTACTATTAAGTTTTAAGGAATGTGTGATGTAGTTATCAGAGTGATTGTTGTATATGAAAAAAAAATTATCAGCTTATGGTTTCAGAGTTTCGAGACTTGTAGAGTTTCGGTGTCTTGACCGTTTTACCATTTGTCCCCCCCCCCCCATATGCCTTATATGTTCAAATGAATGAAATATTTGGTAACTAGTTTTCTTGTTACATATTTTTTTTATTGTGTTACAATTTTATCTTTTGAAGTTTAAATTATTATACCTATCATTGACGTTAACATTAAAGTAGTTTTTTTTTGTTTTGTTTTGTTTCTGAGAGCGGACTTCACCTACGAGGGCATATGCCGTCCCTCAAGGCAGACAAAATACTGCCATTCAGGCCACCACCAGTTCAGAGGGAGTGAACCACACGCTCCGAGAGCTGGTGATGCTCCCCATTAAAGTAGTGGAACATTCCGAAGTTTCCCCTCCTTCGAGGAAGTATCTGATTCGTATGAAAAGTGACTTATTTTCACTTTATTTATTTCTTCAACCTTGTAGGCTTGATTCGTAGAACGAAGTTCGAGGATAAGTTTGAGCATCTTTATTCCCTAAAGGTGTCTGTGTCAGCTTGGTGATCTTTGAGCAGACCTAATTAAAGGAATATTATCCTGACGTTGCTTCATTATTCTTTTATCAGGATAATTTTAATAACACATGCATTTAAATAAAAAATAAATTGATCAAACGTTAAGGAAGATGTGAAATGGAAATTTATTTTTTGAACATTTGATATTAGTTCTAAAATAATGAATAAAGATGGAGTAATATTAAAAATATCTATGAGATGTACTATACAAAAGCAAATTAAAAAGCAACAGTCAACTGGGAGGTGTCTAGTGGGTGGGGATGGATGGACCTTTGCATTGCAAAAGGGGATGAGTAAGTAATTCTCCTCTATGATGAATTGTCAGAGTAAATATTTTAGATCATAACTAAATTTTTAATTATTTTAAGTTCCCTTGTCCAGTATGTATTCCAGTCAACTGAAAGAAATTTAGTTTCAGAGTTTTCATATGTAACCTTTATTTGTTTAAATACATAAATGAAGTTTTCTATTTTTATATAAACGGTATATATATATATATATATATATATATATATATATATATATATATATATATATATATATATATATATATATATATATATATATATATATATATATATATATATATATATATATATATATATATATATATATATATATATATGCAGGTCGCAAGTGAGGACCGTGACTCTGGAACAGAATCCGATGACGAGCTAGCTTCTGACGAGACCGAAATTGGTATGTAGCCTTCCCATGAAGAAGAGCTTTAGAGTAATGTCAAATTTGCTTCTTCAAACTTTAGAATTTACTAGAATTATATTCCTATTTAATTATAAACTTTGTTGGCATTCTCAAGCACCCAGCAACCATTGATTATTTGTTAAAACTTTTAAGCTTCTCATAGGGAAGATGGTTAAAATTAGATTATTATTATTATTATTATTATTATTATTATTATTATTATTATTATTATTATTATGTTGGATTCCAGCCAGTGAGATGTCGAGTGAAGTTTCTTCCGGTTGCAGTGTAAGGTCTCGACCAACGAGTCAGACCAGCACTGATACCCTTACTTGTGAGGATCTCCCAATGGGAGAAGATTCCCAAGACATGCCACCTCCAACATCTAGCCATTCACACTACCATCGGCGAATCACCAGACAATCGCAACACCAATACCTCCTCCGTGCGCCCAGTGGGAGTTGTAATACCCGTACTAATGCCACGATACCAAGGGAGCCCTCCCCTGTTTCAGAATCCTTCGGCGTCAGTGATTATGACGCGAGCGATCCAGTAGAACATCATTCGTCTGAAGAGGAACTTGAAACGCTTACAGGTTCTTGGGGAAGGGAGAGTGGACCTTCTGAAAAACGGAAATGGTCGCAAGTCGCCAGACTGTCTTTAACAGATTCAGGTAATTTTATTGTAGGGGAAGGTTGTTAACATATCTTTGTTATAGGATTCATCTTCCATAATATGTAATTCAAGCCTCCTCTAAATATTTTGATAGCAAATTGCGATCTTTGCCCCTCTGAAAAGTAAAATTCTTGTTACGTATTATTATTATTATTATTATTATTAGTAGTAGTAGTAGTATAGATTGAGATCTAAAAAAATCGAGCCGAATGGTTTGGAGGAGGAGGATTCATAGGGTATATATATATTTGGGGCATCTGAAAAGCGACTGTATAATTTTTTTTTTCAAGGGGGGGGGGGGTAAGTCTTTTTACTTCATAGGTTTGATTAAAAAAAATTTAATATAGTGGAGGAGCAATGCATTTCTTTTTATAAATGTAAAAATGGAAGAGGAAAGAGTCTTCTTTTATGAACCATAAGAAAAGTTTTGAGGATGTTAAATACTGAGAGGGAAAGAAAAAGCAGTCTGGTGTCTTCACCTTTTTAGAGTAATTAGAAAGTATATATATATATATATATATATATATATATATATATATATATATATATATATATATATATATATAATATATATATATATATATATATATATATATATATATAATATATATATATATATATATATATATAATACCTTTTTTTTTTTTACCTTCTCACCCCCTGACCACCCCTTGTTGAGGCGGCCACACTTCGCTAATGAAGCCTCCCGCCGCAGTCGGTCTCGTCCAGAGATCTTTCAAAGAAGTGATGCCCCAGAAGATTTTGGGGCGACAGTTGGAACAAGTGGAAGATGTTGCCTGGTTTAAATTGAAATTGTGTTTGTAATGTTGTAAGTTTGGGTGGTGCCCGCATCTCAATCTTGCTAGTGAGATTTGTAAGTGTCTTGGGAGGTTGTTGGAGTCGGTGTTTATTTCGGGAGGGGGTTCGTTAAGGATGCTGTTTGGAGGTCTGTTGATCATATATATATATATATATATATATATATATATATATATATATATATATATATATAATATATATATATATATATATATATATAATATATATATATATATATATATATATATTTATTTTATTTTTTTTTTTTTTTTTTGTCTACTCCTTAACTTTATTTCTTCTTTCATTTCCCTCAATTATGTATCGTGCGATACAAAATGTCCATTTCACCTGTATAGCAAGTGAATACATATTTATACTTATTATTTATCTCACATTTCACATTCGGAATACATGGTTTGATTAATTCGTTACGTGGGTGAGTGTGAATGATTAGTTGCACAAGACAGCCAAATATTAATTTCTTTTCTTCAGTTTTTATCTGATATTCAAATTGTAGTTGTAAATGGTATAAAAGAAATTGCTTTGTATTCCAAAGGAGGTAGAAGTAATTTAGTGACTTGGATGAAAGAAAATTTTCTAGATTATGTTTGTGATTTTGAATATCATCAAGCATTTCTGGAAAAGTAGAAAAGGAATGTACTTATTATTAGTAAAAACATTTGCTCCAAATTGAGAGATGGGGGGGATACTGTTGATTAAATAATAATTACAATTAATATATTACTAATTAGTTAATAATAAAGGTAAGCTGGAATATAACACCTGATTTATCTCCTCTAAAATTGTCCTTCTGTTCTCTGGCTAATATCAATATGCACCACAATCAATGGTTTTCCTATAATTTTCAAAATACAACTGTAAGTTCTGCTTATCAATCCTATTCATGACAACCTTGAAAATTTTGTGCAGCTCCCTAACTGTATTTCTGATTGTTTGGAATGTGAATCCAGCATACGTATATATTCTTCCAATCCTAACACTTGAACTCTTTCTTCTTTAGTGCTTCTACTTCCAACTTCTTATCTCTGAATCTACAAATAATAATCCAAACCTTTGGTGAAAAGAAACTTTTTGGCATTTCAGCACTGCTAACTAGTTCTTCATGCTTTTTTAGATAAATTGTGGAACGAGATGTACATTCTGTTTTCTTTCTCATCAACTAAAACTCATAAAACCTTCGTTTAACTGTTTATATACATGTTATTCATTACAGGAATACTGCAATTAGGAAATACCATAATTTTCAAACTACAAAAAACAATGTGTGTGTGTATTTCACCCGAAAATTGTTGAAAATTGATTCTCTGTGGTACTAAAATGTCTCTCAGTAGGAAGGGCGATAATCTTCATGAGTCTCTTCTTCCAACTCTTTCTAGCAGTTGTTAATATTGTAAATTCTAATTTTGCTTCTTTTTTTCCATTTGTTTCTTCTGCAACTGTTTCTGCTATCTTTAATTAAAACAAATTCGTCACGCAAACCTCTTTTATTGTTATTAATTCTTACCTATTTTCAGTTCAATTATGTGTAATATTGTAGTTTCTTTTAAAGATTCTGAACTTAATGCTAAGAATGTTTATAGTTCTGATGGTATCTCACTTAAGCTTCTCTGATTTTCAAAACTTGGACTCCCGGCTTTAGTAAACTGCTTTGTCTCTGCCTGTCAATTCTAATCTTTCCTTCAAGCTAGAAACAAGTGCTCATACAACCCTTGCTGAAGAGGAGAATCTCATCATTCTTTTGCTTTAACCTATACTCTTCCAAAGTTTTCGAACCTATCCTCTACGGCCTATAGGAAGATTTAAATCTTCTAATTTAACTCGGATTGTCAGATAGATTCATAGGGAACTTTCTACTGGCTATCTTCTTCTCTTTCAACTTTTGAACCTTAACTCTTTATCATTTCGATGAATATTTTGAAAACATTGCGTGTATTGAAAAGCTTTTAATAGTCTTACACAAAGCTTCGTTTTCAAAACTTTCCTCTTTCGGTATCGGTATTTTTCATACTCTGATTTTCTTTCCAGTTATTCTATAGCAACTGTGAAGACACCCACTACTATTTTTCCAAATCTATCAATAGTTGTGTAACTCTGTTCCCATGAGTCTTATCAATTATTCATTAGTAACCACGGATGGGCCTGATAGTAAATCATCTGGCAATTCATCATGGTTTACAGATAACATTCGCACACTTGGAGTTGACCAAGTTATTTATTATTATTATTATTATTATTATTATTATTATTATTTAAAGAGTTGAGCCAATTGCCATGAAATTTTCAACCTACTACAAGATCAGTTTTTCAATCTAGAACGTTTTAAGTTCCTTGGGATATCGATCACAGAATTATTTGTTTTGTGAAAAACGCTTCGACAGCAAACCGACTAACGATTAACGCATTTTGGTTACTGATGACGGTTAGGCTTGGGATACCAACACACCCTACCCCCCACCCTTCCCGTCTCACTACTCTCAATGATACAAGCTTTCCAAATTTAGGAAGTTACTTTTGAGTAACCGTTATATATATATATATATATATATATATATATATATATATATATATATATATATATATATATATATATAATATATATATCTCTCTCTCTCTCTCTCTCTCTCTCTCTCTCTCTCTCTCTCTCTCTCTCTCTCTCTCTCTCTCTCTCTCTCTCTCTCTCTCTCTCTCTCTCTCTCTCTCTCTCTCTCTCTCTCTCTCTCTCTCTCTCTCTCTCTCTCTCTCTCTCTCTCTCTCTCTCTCTCTCTCTCTCTCTCTCTCTCTCTCTCTCTCTCTCTCTCTCTCTCTCTCTCTCTATATATATATATATATATATATATATATATATATATATATATATATATATATATATATATATATATATATATATATATATATATATATATATATATTGAACATGAATAGGCAAAGGTATTTCAGTGCTGTTATTTATAATAGAGTTGTAACTATATTCTAAATACAATCATAAAACGTATTGTATATTTTAAAAATATAATTTGAAAGTTTTAGTTCTTATAATTAAGAGTTGTATCAATAACATCTATAATTTCTTTCTCACTACTCATAATAACAATTTTTTTTCATTACTATTGCCAGTTCAAAAATCAATTCACGCTATTGAAAATTAAGAGAAAAATCTTGAAGCAACTGACCTCTGATCTTTATTGAATAGATCTTGACTCTTGAAGCTACTGAACTCTGATCTTTATTGAATTTATAAATAGAGCAGATAAAATATGGTTGTTTTCAGTTCCTCAAAGACTCGTTTCTATCATCAGTATATTGGAAATAATCTTACACACAACCACAAAATGTTTGACCACATAGTTTGAGCTTCTGTTCCCCTAAAAATTGCGTTTTCTTGTGAGCTTCCTTTTAAAGATCGTGTTTCTGTCAATAAATAAGCTTCTTAGAGGTTAAGAGCTCTAGAAGTTTTTTCACATTATCACTGTTGCTCTCTTTGTAATTGGGGTCATTTGCCCTTTTATATAGCATGCAACACATCTAAAGTGGTTCCACTAACAGTACAACTTTTCTGAAATATGTAAGAACTTTCATATTCTCATAAACTCTCCAGTACCTTTCTATCCTTCAAACTATTGCACCATCTCATTTATTCTATCACTATTACAAAGAACAGTGCTGTTGAGAACTCTATTCAAATACCTCCTTCCTTTGAGATTTTGTGTTTTTTTGACTTTCCAATCTATCCTATCTTGGTCGGATTCTCTGATTTCCCACTTCAACCTTTTTTGTCCATTCTGATATATATTCTAGTACAATCTGAACCACTCTTCTTTGTCCATTTTCCCACTTTCCATAATTTGCTCACCTTCAAACCCTATTGGGACATATCATCTCTTGATTGAGTCCAAATTTGTTTTCTCAACTCTGGTGGATTTTATGCCTGCAGGCTTCTGGCCTTTTCGACTAGAGACAACAAAAGGAAAGAATCAACTGAGTATTTTAATGTGATTCAAAGTTTGTATCATTATAAAATATTTCATACAAGGGAGTTGGTATTTAGAAGTCAGTATGTTACTCTTATTTTCTTTTGGTTTCTTGAGATTAAAATGTGTCGCTTGATTAATAAATGTAAGATAAAGATTACTACTATTAACTTATAGTTGTGATCAAGAACTATGACGATATTTCATCAATTTTTTTGGGCTGTGCTGTACATTATTATTATTATTAATATAATTATTAATTATTATTATTATTATTTCAGGGAGTAGTGATGATGAGGTGTGTGTCCTCACAACCGGTACTCGACCTCCAGTCGAATTTCGGACATCTCCTCCTTTGGAAGCTCATAAACCCTTGAGATCCATTTCCCCTCCTTCCAAAATGCTCACATTATCATCGTCATCTTCCCAAAGACACCTACCACAACTTTCCATGGTCAGTAGTTCTCATTCTTCAACTACGACGGCCACCTCAACCAGAGAAGAAAATATAATTCCTCAGGGTGCTGAAGGAGGAACAGTGATATCCCCCCTAATGAATGGGAGCCGCTCCGACATCGGAGTGAGAGCAACCTCTCCAAGAAAGAGGCATCGACACACACCTAGGCCATATAGGCCACATCTGGATTTTGAAAAAATGCAGCAGGTAAAAATTTATTATTTGTATGTTTTTAATTAAAATAAAATGTCCCATTTTTATTTTCTTGAAAATAGGGAATTTTTTTTATAGCAAATTTTTTTTTGCTTAAATTGGAGTTTTGGCCGCTACATCTATTTGGGATGTACTGTATTTATTACCATATTAGAGTTCTGGCAACTACATCTATTTGAGTTGTACTGTATATATTACCATTTTGTAGGTACATTAATCCAACCATTCTGTATTGCTAAGTTGTTTCGCTTGTTTATGCCGTCATAACTGTCATTATTTTGATACATAGTTTTCAAAGGTTAGTGACATAAATACAAAAGTTTGGCCTTGAAAGTAAAGAACCAAATAGCAACAATATGTCCTTTTTAACTAATCAGAGGATATAGAATAATGTGATGTTACGTCAGTCATATATTGTATTAGTACGCCTACGTAATTGGCTACATGTTATAAGTTGTAATGTCATTTTTTCAACAGAATTACATTTAAAATTCTTCTAATCTTATCTCGGTTCATCAATATATTTTCCGTAAAGTTTTCTAAACTAGTGGTCTTTCCCTTTTTCTCTTACTTTTTGTTCACTGTTCTTATGGCAGTATCTTTTCCTATGACATTTTGCCTATTAGAAGTTTTCGATAGAGTCTGACATAAAACTTTCATTTATAAAGTACCCTCATTTGTAAGTTGATTTCTTTTTCAGCCAATATATAGCAGCTGTTGTTGACTGACAACCAATAATTCTTTAAATAGTGGTGTTCCACAGGGTTCTGTTTTTTCTCCCCTTACTCTTTCGAATATTAATGACCTGTTCGTCATTTCATTATCTATTCACTCATCATCACTCTTTTCAAATCATTTTCAGAACCTACACAACACCAAATTAGCTAATGCTAGGAGAGTGACCGTGAAACATCTGAGCTATGATTCTTTTCGCATTTTCGCATTTCTAAATGGCTCAAAAAGTTATTTCCTTCTTCAATCTGCTCAACACAATATTCCACATAACTACCAGACATACTTTTAGATAGCTTACAACTCTGACTTTCCTCTATCTTAATAATCTTGATATTTCCTTTACTTTTTTTAATTTATTTTTTGAGGAAGGATTACAATGATTTTCGTAGTAAGCAGCTTCTAGAAGGTTAAGTGTTCTGAGCTAACTTCAGAACTTCTTCACACCATCCCCATTGCTTGATCTGTACAGGAGTGTCTTTTATTTATATATGGAATATGCATTTCTTACCTAGATAGGTTTCATTAATACAGCTCATTTTTAAATGGTGGGGTCAAGAACATTCCCTTTCCCTTTGATTCTCATCAATCTCTTTCAAACTCTCAAAACTGTTACATCACACCCTTCGTTTACTACATTTCTTTCTATATATTCTCATTATTTCACTGTTTAGCTCTAACCTCAGA
>SEYY01005444.1:30000-32666 GCA_009176605.1 Armadillidium nasatum
AACAGTATTCATCAGAAGTTTCCTTTTGGGCGAAAGGGAAAATATTTGATACAAATTGTCAAGCCTTCAGCAGAACATCCTTGTCTTAATGAAATATTCTCACATAGATTTGGATATTGATCCGGACATATCAAGATCTAGTTAGCTTGCACCCTTATCACTGCAGACATTTTTGGAACCGGGCAAATGAAGGTAGTTGTGGAGAACGTGAACTCATGGCAACTATGTAAATCGAAGTTTCAACGTAGGGAGAAGGAGAAAGCAGATGGGTATCTTTGCATGGTTATTTTTTGATGTATGAAAAGAATATATTTTCAAATTCAATAAAACTTTCTTTTCAAGAATATGAAAAAAACAAACTTTTAAGAACAGTTTAGAACTCCTTCGATTCAAATAATAGTTTTAACTTAAAAATTTACCATGCAAACTATCCAATTTACGATTTGTAGTTCAAAAACTTTGAGACAGAAACCGTAATTTTTGAGGCGAACTGAACGTGTGCTAGAGTTACAAACGTTTGTTTGTTGTGCACTTAATATATGGCCCTTTTTCGGATGAATAGGAACTTGAAAAAACAATTGTGTATTCAATTTTGTACAGAGCTGGGGAAAAATTGAAGTAGAAACCATGAAATGATTCGGCAAATGTTTGGTGGCTTCTTTTAATCTTGTGAGATTCAAGACTGTTCAAACATCAGTTAAGCAAGTTCAAGAGCATGTTGATAGTTTTCTTTGACATAAAGGGAATTGCTTACAAAGAATTTGTCACAGCAGACCAAATCGAAAATTCTCATTTCTATTGTGAATTATGCGTTGATTGCGTAAAGCTGTAAAAAACGCAGTTGCTTCGCCGTGGCTATGATTCTGCTCGTTCTTGATTCCACACTTGACAGGTTTTTTCGAAGAATATGTCAATGTCTCCACAATCTTTAACCAGTCATATTTGGTTCCCTCATATTTCATGAAAATTAAAATCAGACTGAGAGGGCGTCTTTTCGACACGACAAAGGTGATTTTTTATTTATTTATTTAATTTTTTTTACATTAGCCTCGTAAGTTGTAGATTGCACCTGTGATGGGCGAATCCGAAACCGGATTCGAAAATTTTTTCAAGGATTCTGATTCGGACTCAGATCCGAGAAATTTGAAAATCATCGAATTAGAGAAATTCGAAAATCACCTACATTCAGATTCGGATTCGAATCCTTTCATTTACAATAACATCAATATTTAAACAACGTTGTTCACTAAAATATTTGATATTTTTCAAGAAATTTTATGCAAACCTACAAGTCCTAAAATCAATGTTGTATCTTAAGAAACAAAATTTTGTGAATGGCTTTTCATGTTCTTCAAAAAATTGAGATTTAGTTGAAAGAAAAAAAATGTGGAATGTGCTCCGTCATTTCAGAGATAATTACTTCTGTTATGCTCTCGGCACACTCTGAATCACCCCTCCCGCGGAAGCAATAATCATTCCGCTGACGATCAAAAAAGTACGACGGCAAGTCCGAACGAAATACCACAAGCGTTTCTACTCAATTGGCTTGTACAGAAAATTTGTTTTCTTGCAAAATATTAAGTCATTGTTTTATATTTTCCAGTTTTCTTACAAAATATTAAGTCATTGTTTTATATTTCCTGGCTTTCTTACAAAATATTAAGTCATTGGATTGATTTGATTTTTCCCTTGTTTTTGACATAAAAAGGTATTCTAATTTTGCATCTACAAAGACTTCTTTCCAGTTTTTTATCATAACAGTTACATGAGTGCAAATGTATCAAACATCTTATCATATGATTTTACTTCACTTTCAAACTCATCCTTTCGTCCGTTTTGTGGGAACTTATTTAGTTTCGAAGTTGATTCTATAAGTCTTTGAACTCTTAAAAATATTCTATCAAGTTATGATTGGAAAGGAAAGCTTTCCCCAGATGGATTCCACTTCCCTTTCAACAATTCAATAACCATCTTCAGCCGCTATCGAACCTTTCGAAAGTACTTGTTCTCTATTCATAACAAATATATAATGCCTAACAATATTTGCTAAACATGTATATACAGAAATTTGCTTTCAGCATCTCCATTTGTGCATGTGTGTGTATGTAGGTGTGTGAGTAAAATCGTACCAACTTTGGAGTTAATCAACTCTTAGAGCAGGAATATTAGAACAAACTCGTTACATAGCAAAAGCCCTATCCGAGGGAGGTTCCTATTTACAGTAGTTGCACCGTTATGGTCAATGAGTTTTCAGTATAGAAGAAGAGAGATGATGTTCAACAAAGTGGAAATTGAATTCAAGATCGCGAATGTTTCAGAAATTAATGAAAAAACAGATCGTGCATCCGTAACAACCGTCAGCTGTGTCATGATGGCACCAACTCCATTACCGAAGGCCACCAACTCCCAAGTGGTGATAGGAGAAGGAGTAAATGAGGGCTGTCTTTTGAATCCGTTCTTTTTGGATTCTCAGAGGCAGATGTTTACGACGCCATAATTAGTATTAATTTTTATTAATATTAGGTGTGTGTGTGTGTGTGTGTGTGTTTGTGAAATAGTGTTTTTTTGTGTGTGAAAGGATAGCCTAATCCGTGTAGAAGAATGTGGTATGAGCACGAAAAGGAGCTTACCATTGGGCACCAGGATGAAATGGGAAGTACCCTTAC
>SEYY01005445.1:7500-15000 GCA_009176605.1 Armadillidium nasatum
TAAGTACACGTATAATATTGCTACACACTTACACACACACACCTACACACACATACACACACACACTTCTAAACTTAAGCTGAAAATCCAAATATGCACACACATAATCACTCAAAAATGAATAAGTACACATATAATATTACTACACACTTACACACACACCTACACACACATACACACACACACTTCTAAACTTAAGCTGAAAATCCAAATATGCACACACATAATCACTCAAAAATGAATAAGTACACATATAATATTACTACACACTTACACACACACCTACACGCACACACACACACACAAACTCTACACGTGTAAACACACATCTATAAAATGCATCTGTTTGGCGAAGTCTATTTTTCATGAGTCAAATTTTGGGGTTTTTGATCAAACTTGAAATTGAAATTGATTAACTTCTTGAATTCCCTCGAGGGATTTTCGTCTTTTAAAAGGAAGTACTTTCCGATGCTTTCCTACTGCATACGAGACTTTAAATTTTTATATACGAGACTTTAAACGTAAATCAATATCATATCTTGCTAATATAATACTGTATATATATATATATATATATATATATATATATATATATATATATATATATATATATATATATATATATATATATATATATATATATATATATATATATATATATATGCCAGTAGCGTATTGGTAAAACTCTTATGCTTTTGTGCTATAAGGCCTGGGTTCGATTCCTCTATAGCAAACTTTAAACTTCGATATTTAATGAATATTTAGTCTGCGAAAGTATTTAGCAGGCTTTAATTATTACCATATATATATATATATATATATATATATATATATATATATATATATATATATATATATATATATATATATATATATATATATAAGTGTTGGGAAAGTAATTGCGTTTTTTTTTCACCACAATGAAATAGGGATTCAACCAATGCCGTCAGGACTAAGGTCGAATGGGCGGGAATTGTCAAGAAATAGTATACCATTTCTTCTATCTTCCTGTGTTTCATTCATAGTTATGTCGATAATTAACCCCATGAAGAATAAGAACTTAATTTAACGTATTCGCCATTGCTTACTGTATAAGTTTCGAAAGAAAAGTACCTGTACTGTGACGATGAACAACGTTTGTGAAGTGTACAATGTACTATCGTGGACAGGAATAATGCACCTATTGCTTGGGTCGATCATTTTTCAAAGTAACATGGGTCTAATTTTTAGATTAAATTTTCAGCCAATCGTCTTTCTACAAGATACTTTAGCTACGCCCACTTACACAGTGTATAACTGTCCACGATAGTACATGTCTGCTGTGGTTTATAAAATTTATAGATAACGATTGTGACATATCTGATAAGCCTAGTTTGGGAAGTTCTTATCCCACCCACGGGTTTAATTACCAAAATTAACTTTGAATGACACAGTCGTGAAGAATAGATGGTAAACTATTTCTAGACAATTCGAGCTTCTGACGTCTTTTGCTGAATATATATATATATATATATATATATATATATATATATATATATATATATATATATATATATATATATATATATATATATATATATATATATATATATAGATTTAAAGTCTACTATAACAATCACAGACTATTTTCATATAGAAAATTAATGTATGCTATTGGACTCAAACCAGCAGCCTTTAAGATGGTAAGTCTTGCGCGTTGACCACTAGGCTATGGCGGTTCAAAAGGAAATCGCATTCTAACTGCTCATTATCAACAGTCATGACGTCAATCCGAAAGGACTCCCCCGACCGCAACTCAAACAAAGGGTAACGAGGTCAGTGGTTAAAGGTTGCTGGTTCGAGTCCAATAACAGACATTAATTTTCTATATATATATATATATATATATATATATATATATATATATATATATATATATATATATATATATATATATATATATATATATATATAGGTAAAGGTGTAGATTGTTTCTGACTTTCGATTGTCCGAAAATATCGATAATCAAAAATATCAGAGAGGCCTAACTTAAATAAACAAGAACTTTGCCGAGAATTAGAGGTCTACGGCCCTATTACACTAGACATACACACAATTGTTATTACTTACTTTTCTAGCAGAACCTAATTCGACTTATCATAACCTGAACTACCGAAATTGCCGTAAAAAGAGGCCTAACCTACACAAGAATTTGCCGTAAAAGAGACCTAACGTACACAAGAACGTTTGCACGACATAATAGCCTAGGGCTAATTATAGGTATAAAAATATCGATTAAAATAAAATATCGACATAAAAAATATCGATATAAAAAATATCGAAAGTCAGAAACAATCTACACCTAAGCCTATATATATATATATATATATATATATATATATATATATATATATATATATATATATATATATATATATATATATATATATATATATTATATATATATATATGCGTGTGGTGTGTGTGTGCTTTTGCTAAGCCTATTTCCGTTCTTTCGATATTGACATATCAAAAGTGATATCGCTTAAAAATAATTGATAAATAATCGATAATATTTTAGTACTTTCTCTTTAGTTTTTTTTTTTTTTTGTTTTTGCAGTATTTCAAATTGATTGTAATTAGTAAAAAGAAAAAAAATTATAATTTCGAATGTGAAAATATGAAAATAATTATTTTTTTCTCTCTACTACTATAAACCTTTCATGTATTAGTCTAGTCAGTTTCTTAACTAAAATCTACGGGATTGCAAGTTATGTATTTGAGTTACTATGATGCATAATATATATATATATATATATATATATATATATATATATATATATATATATATATATATATATATATATATATATATATATATATATATATATATATATATATATATATATATATATATATATATATATATATATATATATATATATATTTTGAGTTTGGAATTAAAATTGTGATGTATGCGTTGACATTTCTATTGATTATCAATTGGTTTAATTTTTAACTCGAAGATTGGAAAGATTTTCGGGTTATTATGCATAGTTCGTCTCTTACCTGGTATTTAGTAGTTATTCCTAATATAAACTGGAAATGTAATTTATATAGAAGAAAAACAATAAAAATGGGTCGGAAAATAAAATTCAATAACTTTAAAAAATTTTTAAAAGGACTAAAAATCCTGTTATTAAATGATATAATTAGGCCGACTACACAGAACGTGCCTATGCATTGTAGTGATATAGGCAGGGAACGATATCACAATAATTATCGATATTTTCATAACGTTGTTGCTAAATATTTGAAATACTTAAAAAAGTACATTTTAGCACCTTTTTATTTATTTATTTATTTTTTATTTAGGTTAGGCCTATTTGCTGCCCGTTCGCGTACATTTACCCTTTAAGTTAAGATAAGGTTAAGTCGAACTAGTTTGTTAGATTTAACAATTTATATACCTACACTAGTATCGAGATGTTTTCTGATTTTCTTCTTCCTCCCAATTTCTTACTACATATTGTCAAAATTGCAGACGAAAACCAAGCTTTATGATGATCGAAATCTATTTTTACAACCTTAATTTTAAGTGCATTTTAATCTAGCCAATTTGATTTTCCGACCCATTTTTATTGTTTTTCTTCAATTTACGTTACATTTCCAGTTTAAATATTGAATAACAATTACCAGGTAAGAAACGAACCATGCATATTTACGGTTTTAAGTGTATATATAGTTTGAAAAAAAGATATAAAGGTAGATACGTAGAGAGGGGTTAAGTTAGGTCTCGTTGTTCAAGGTTAGGTCTGGTCAGATTAGGTTAAATTTCGTTTTTATTTCTTCTACAGTTTACCACCACTCAAGGGCAGAGCCCCTTTTGTAGGAGAGTTAGATTACGTCTGGTTATATAAAGTTATGCTGTGTTGCATTATATATTAAATTACATAGTTTTTTAATAATTACTTAGATCAGTTTGAAAATCCTGTCAATTTTAAGAATCAAATGATCTTTTTTGCATTATAATTGGATAGTTTTATACGGTAAAGAAGATACGCACCGTGTATATATATATATATATATATATATATATATATATATATATATATATATATATATATATATATATATATATATATATATATATATATATATATATATATATATATATATAGAGAGAGAGAGAGAGAGAGAGAGAGAGAGAGAGAGAGAGAGAGCAGATATAGAGTTTTCTGCGTATATAACTTGATAATAAACTCTATAATTTTTTTATATCCATATACAAGAATATTAAGTTGAGTTCGCAGAATATTTAATGGGCAAATGAGAACCTTAAAGTTTTTCAGAAAGTTGCCAGTTAGTTATAAATGAAAATGAGATGTTCAATTTTTAATATATATATATATATATATATATATATATATATATATATATATATATATATTATATATATATATATATATATATATATATATATATATATATATATATATATATATAAATATATTAAAAAAACTTGCCCTAAAAAAACTTGCCCTAACATCAAAATTTGGTATTTAATTTATCCACTACGTTTCGGGTTTCTTTGATTCCTCATCAGTTTCAATTAAAAAATTTTAAAATTCAGTTAATTAAAATAGATATTTATTATTGATGGTAATTTAAAGTAAAACAATGTTTTTTTTTTTTTAAATAAAATTGTTTTTATTTAGTTTAAATTTCAATTTGTAATAAAATATTTTAAATATTTAAAATGAATATTATTATTTTATTTTAAATCTGTACCTGAAATATATATATATATATATATATATATATATATATATATATATATATATATATATATATATATATATATATATATATATATATATATATATATATATATATATATATATATATATATATATATATATATATATTATATATGTATGTGTGTGACCGCGCGTGCGCAAAGTAATGTTATAGATATTACTCAAAATAATTATCGGTAATAGAAACAGTACTATTTCGTAATAGGATATATATATATATATATATATATATATATATATATATATATATATATATATATATATATATATATATATATATATATATATATATATATATATATATATATATATATATATATATATATAAATTGAATATTTAATTTCATTTATATATACAATTAATAGTCCAAATTATGCCTAATTAATTATAGCTCTCTTATAGAATCACGCTATTAACTTAATAACCTTACTATAGAAATACATAGTTAACTTTTTATAGCTTTAATATAGATGCTCACTCTTCTTAAATCTAAAATATAGTTAACTCTATACCTTTAATATAAAAGCACACTGTTAACTATATTTAGGTTTGTGTTAAATCTTAAGCAAGTTTCAGATATAAATATATATATATATATATATATATATATATATATATATATATATATATATATATATATATATATATATATATATATATATATATATATATATATATATATATATATATATATATATATATCGTCTGGTGGGAAAAGGCTGGATGTCTATCATTTTCCACCAAAGGGGAAATTTTCCAGAATTATCAAATTAAAGGCCGAAGTATTCCGATACAGGACATTTTAAGAAGATAAATGGGGTGTGTTCCATACTTTGCCAGTAAAGTACATGTAATATTGAGAATAGTAGTTAAGTCCGGGGTCAGAGGGATGGACAGAAAAAGGATGAGACTACGTAAAAAGGCGTGTCACATCTCTTTCTCAATGTTCAATGAACTAGAGAGAGAAGAGCAGTGTCCGTTGTAATCTCGAAATTTTAGATAAAATAACGCAACAATTAATCTACGATGAGATAAAGATTGGAGAGAGTTAGTGAAAAACAACGGTTGATAAGACAAAAAGCCAAAGACTCCATCTGATCAAGGAGAACTGTGAGATTAGAACCATTTAAGAAGTTTTAGTCATATTCCATACAGGCGGCAAAGTATACCCCTATAAGAGCAAGCAACTGGGGTGGCTTGATAAAAAATCCCGAAGTCTCCTCAGGACACTCAATCTCTTAAAAGCTTGTTTAGAAATAGAAATAGAAATGGGATTTTTCCTAGAAGGATCACAAGAAATAGAAACAAGAATTTTTGGGACAAACTAACTTTTATGTTGAGAATTTTACAAGATGTCATAGATGTGTGGATTATTATGTCGAGTAGAAAGGTAGAGGAACGGAGTTTTTAAAGTATTGAAAATAATCATATTATATCTTCAATTAGAAATACGAAAAGATCAGTGGTTAGCTATTCCACGGGCACCCTCCGAGCTTTAATTAATTGCTGATGGATGGGGTGTCTTTCAAGCTGAAAGGAGTACTGAAGGGTGAAATCGTCGACTTGTGAGTGGATATGTTTCAAAATAATAGAGAAGTCATCAATAAAATGTAGATAGAGTATTAGAAATAGGACAGATATCTGAAAAGTACCTTAGGTTATAGATTTAAGGTAAAGATGGATGTAGAACGATTGGGAAGAAGATGGATATCGAAAAAATAAATTTTAGAAATCAAAGCTTTGTGCCAGACTCCTACCAAGAATTTCGATAAATCTAGCCCCACAGCAAAAGAATCACCGAAATGTCTAATAGCAGGTAACCATGAATAAGAGTATAGAAGCATATTTTTTCATATATATGTTAAATATATATATTTCTGTGTATTTTCAAATAAAAGTTTTTTTCACGTCAAAAACATTCGTTTTCAAAACATGTCAATTCTTGTCAATCATTCTCTTCCTCTTGGGCTTAAAGAGGTCTTTTCTGAATGAGAAAAGATGCTCCTCAATGTGACATTGAAAGAAATAGTTACGTAGAATTTTTAAGCAGTTCTAAAAAGTTTTTAGAAAGGGAAACAATTTACATAAACTTTTTTTTGTGATTCCTTTCATCCAAAAAAGTCTTTCACTAACTTTTCGCTTTTTTTTTTTTTTGTCCAGTTATCTCTTTCCGCTGTTTCTGTTTTACCTTCTTTGCTATTAATGCATCAGTTGCTTCCTTTCACTTTTCAGTTCAGTTTTTCATTTTATATTGTAGTTAATACAAGGTTCGTAGTTTCCTTACTACTTTCTTCCTCATTGAGAAGAATGTGGATGAATTTTCAGGTGAACATTTATAAAGAAGGATTCATCAATTTCTTTTCTTAAACTTAAAAAAAACGTTTTAAGAAGTAAGCTTTTGACCAACAATTGAATGAACATTGTCCAAACATGTCCGAACGTGTTTGTCGTTCAAACAAGTTTGAATTTTCTTTCGATCTCTTATTCACTGATAGTGTAACGAAATTTTGTAAAGCTTATGCAGGAAATTTGTCTGAACGTATGGCCGTAGTCTAAAAGAACTCTTAGGAAATATGTCTGGCCAAACTGCAAGTTGAAATGACGGATCGGACAGAAGGAAAATAATTATACTATTAAATACCTAAATAAAATAACCGTCCATATTTTGACCAGTCAAACAATTGTTACATAATACACAAT
>SEYY01005445.1:25000-30000 GCA_009176605.1 Armadillidium nasatum
ATTATTTTTTATACTACGTTCCAATATTTATTTTTAATGAAGAAAGCAAAGCCGACGGAAGAAGCAACTTAAAGTGAGATTAATGGAAATCCTGTTCCTTTGTGGGTTTCTTATCCCATATCAATAAAAAAAGAAATAATTAAATGGAATATTTTTGTGAAGAGATACAAAGAGATAAGGGAATTATCTCAAAAAAAATAAAATGCAGAAGACAAGCACGCAAAGTAAAAAGTAAGATTGGTGAGTGAGGACGATTGGGAAAAGAGTGTGTGTGTGTGTGTGTGTGTGTGTGTGTGTGTGTTTGTAAAAGTGAGTGATAGGGAGAGAGAGTTATTAAATGAGAGGGAAGGAGAGAATAAGAGATAAAGGGAAATATGTATAGAGAGAGTTAGAGATAGCGAACGAGTGAGAGGAAGAGGGAAAGAGATTGAGTGAGTGAGTGAGAAAGATACATAGAATGAGAAAGAGAGAGAGAGAGAGAGAGAGAGAGAGAGAGAGAGAGAGAGAGAGAGAGAGAGAGAGAGAGAGAGAGAGAGATAAAAATAGACTGAGCGTGAGAAAAGAAAGTAAGAGTGAATAAGTGAGAATATGGAAGAAGTTTGAGTGTGCGAATGATAGAAAATGCGTAAGAGTAAGATAAGGAGGGAATGAGAGAGAGAGAGAGAGAGAGAGAGAGAGACAAACAATAGAAATGAGAGTCATAGAAAGTGTGTTGGAAAGACATAAAAAAGAGAGAAAGAGAGGAATAGAAGTGAGAGTTATAGAATGTGTGTTGGAAAGACAAAAAAAAGAGAGGAATAGAAGTGAGAGTTATAGAATGTGTGTTGGAACGACAGAAAAGTAAGACAAAGAAACAGACAGAATAGAAGTGAATCTCTTAAGAAGACTGTTATAAAAAAGAAAGAAAAGAGACACAACTGGATTTGTTTTTAATGATCGAATGCACCATCTTGGATTTAACTCTCTCTTTTTAATGAGAAATTTTGTTTTCACATTTTTCTTTCTAAGAAAGGATGGTACGTGAGAAGAGATAGAGAGTGTGAAGTGAGAGATGACTATGAGAATAGAAAACGAAAGGTTGTGTAATGCCAAAATCGATCCAAAAATTTGTTTTTGTTAATTATTAGGAGGAAAAAAAACAAGAAAAAAAAAAACAACTAGCCTTTAATCAGTATGGATTTCGCATGTTTTTTAAATGTATTTACTCTATATCTGTAATTCAAAACCTTATTAATATATATTATCATGTGTAAGTTATAATATTTTTATACATCGAATTGTAAAATAATAATAATAATAAATTTCAATTTTAAGAATTTTCAAAAGAATTAAAAATGCTTAAAAATTTCTAGAATTTTTTTTTATAAAGAAAATTTCTATCGATATTTGTTTAGATATTTTTTTCTAAAAATTTGTTTTATACTTCTACAGACATTAATTATTATCATATTCTTCAGTCCTGACGAAGTAAGGGGGAGGGGGAGGGGGATGAAGAAAACATTTTATTTTTTTATTTTTATATCTTATCAAACTTTGTTTTTATCTTAAATTTTCATCTTGGTGTTACTCCAAATATTCATTTGATACAAAGACATTTTTAACAAAGATAGAATCTGTGCGTAAAATAAGAGCGTACTCTTAGCGGCTAAACTGCCTAATATATATATATATATATATATATATATATATATATATATATATATATATATATATATATATATATATATATATATATATATATATATATATATATATATATATATATATATATATATATATATATATATATATATATATATATATATATATATATATATATATATATATATATATATATATATATATATATATATATATATATATATATATATATATATATAGTTGATTGCTTTGTATTGAGTCTGTAGAAGGGTTCAATTTTGTATGGAAATGTATCGTATGTGGGTGGGGGGTGGGTGGCTCATTCTACTAATACAGTTTTACTTGAAGTTGAAGGGTGGTGGAGAGGTCTAAGGCTTTTCGTCTTATCAACTCCTCTATTCTCACTGACTCTTTCCAATCTCTTGCATTTGTCCTGATTCATCATTCTCTTCATACAATTCCTATTACAACAGATACTGTTCTTTTGAACTTGATTCTCATACCACCTCCTTAGAGGATATTCCTTGCTTCTCGTCATTTCTCTGTTCGGTTATACAAGAGTAAAATCTGGGACACACTTCCTTCCTCTAAATTTCTAATTGCCTTTAAATTACATACATTCAAACACCATGAATTTTGTGATTTCGGCCTTTGATTCGAATCTGTTTTGATAGCAACAAATTTGACGATTATTCTGTACCTCCCTAACTTTTTTCAGTTAGAGGTGACAACAAAATATATATTTATATATATATATATATATATATAATATATATATATATATATATATATATATATATATATATATATATATATATATATATATATATATATATATATATATATATATATATATATATATATATATATATATATATATATATATATATATATATATATATATATATATATATATATATATATATATATATATATATAATATATATAAAATCACCTATAATCACCTTCCCCCAGGTAGGACTAAGTCCTGTCAGTGGGATCTTTCGAGGAAGATCCCTGGGTTTCAAGGGCCCACGGCGGATACCGCTGGCTGGGCCAGGCCTATCACGGATGCCGGAGATTATTTCCATCAGTGGCAAGAGCACTCCACTGATGTACTCGTTTAACGACTGAGTCATTCGGAGCTATGCGCAAAGAGAAATTGCTCACATTTCCCACTCCGGCCAGGCCTCGAACCCTGAACCTCTCGGTTGCTATCACGAGTGCTCGATCAACTGAACTACGGAGCCGCAAATATATATATATATATATATATATATATATATATATATATATATATATATATATATATATATATATATATATATATATATATATATATATATATATATATATATATATATATATATATATATATATATTTCTTTCTATCCCGTTTTAGCAGCCTTTTCTTCAATCTGCTTTCAAATTCATAAACTTTATTTTTTTTCTTCCTTTTCTTAGAATATGTAAAGACTACCAATCTCTAAACAATGCCACTGTGAAATGATTTTTTGTTGTTGTTATTTTTTATATATTTGTTCGCTTGTTCATTTATTTATTATTATTTATTTAGTTTTCTTTATTTATTATATTTATTAAGATTTTGTTTTCATTAAAATGAAATAACATAAATTACGCTTATATATATATATATATATATATATAATATATATTATATATATATATATATATATATATATAATATATATATATATATATATATATATATATATAGAAGTTTTGATCAAAAAATCAGTTATAGATTACATAATATCATCAGATAAAAGAATTATATTAAATGTTAAGGTTATGCCCGGAGAGTCGATGGACTCGGACCATAGATTGCTGGTGGTAGATACGAGGATTAGACTGGAGAAGAAGAATGTTTTGGAAAAAAGAAAGCTAATTAAGATCGATTCCTTGAAGGAGCAGAATAAGAGAAATGCTTACAGAGATAGGGTGAAGGAGAAAATAGAAGGAATGAACAGGGAAGAGATCTTTATGGGATTGCAGGAAAAGGTGATGGAAGCTGCTGGAGAAGAGTTGGGATATAGATATGTAGGAGGCTCAAAAAAGAGACATACTAAGTGGTGGAACGATGAAGTGGAAGGGGCAATAAAAACGAAAACAACGAAAATGAGAAGTTGGTTGAAAAGAAGAACAGCACAATCAAGACAGGAATATGTAGAGGCAAGAAACAGAGCAGAAATAGTGAAAAGAAAAGCCAAAAGAGAGGCGGCAAAAAAGATAGCAGAGGAACTGAAAGAAGATGTTGGAGGAAGTAGGAAGAAAATATTCAGGATAACTAGAACATACAGGACTCAGAAGAAGAAAAGTCAAAGTAATATTAAAAATAAGGAAGGGGTAACCCTGATAGAGATGGAAGAGATAAATAGTAGATGGTCGCAATATTTCGAAGAGCTTTTGAATGGGGAAAGAGCGGAGGAGGAGGAGGAGGAGGGAGTGGAGGAGGCCGTGGTGGAGAGAGAGGGAGATGAGATTACTGAGGAGGAGTTGAAAATGGCCATGAGGGGGATGAAAAATGATAAGGCACCAGGGGAGGATGGCTTGGTGGTAGAGCTGATAAGAGAGGGAGGTGAGGAATTGCAGGAGAAGGTGCTAGAGCTCTTAAATGAGTGCTGGAGGAGGAAGGAAGTTCCAGAAAATTGGGGAAAAACAATCATCATCCCAATATATAAACAGAAGGGAGACACTGGAGAGTGTAAGAACTATAGGGGAATATCTATAATGGATCACACGGCAAAGTTATACGAACGAGTGTTAGAGAGGAGATTGAGAGATATCATAGAGCCGCAACTGGGAGAGGAGCAATATGGTTTTAGAAGAGGAAGAAGCACAACAGACTTGATGTTTGTACTGAGACAGATAGGTGAGAAAATGTATGAATACAACAGAAGGGCCAATGTAGTGTTTGTCGACCTAAGAAAAACATTCGATGCAGTGCCTAGGAGGAGACTGTGGGAAGGTCTTGGAGGAAGGTTATGGAGTAAACAGAGGATTATGCAAGGCACTGAAAAGTATGTATAAAGTGTCAAAATGTAATGTAAGGACGGGGTTTAAAAACGATAGATGGTTTGAGGTGGACAAAGGAGTTAAGCAGGGAAGTGTTTTATCACCTTTATTATTCATTGCTTATATGGATAAAATTATAGGTGAGGTGAGAGAGGATATGAGAAACCTGGGAGGAGACATCATGGCCTATGCTGATGATTTGGCACTATGGGGTGAGAATAGAGAGGAATTAGAGAGAATAGTGAGTAACTTAACAGAGAAACTAAGGGAAAGAGGATTGCAAGTAAATACGGAGAAAACTGAGGTGATGATAATGGGTAGGG
>SEYY01005446.1:0-22838 GCA_009176605.1 Armadillidium nasatum
GAGAGAGAGAGAGAGAGAGAGAGAGAGAGAGAGAGAGAGAGAAAAGTTTTAAATAAGGTTGCTACCTCAAAGTTTTTAAAAATTTACATTGATAGGAAATGTACATGATTATATAGCATATCAGCATTTTTTTCTTAATAAGCCAAAACATATTGAAATAAATAAGCCTATTGAAAATTTATACTTTCATGTAATAATATACTTTAAAAAATAAAACACTAAAAAACAGATTTGCTAAAAAAATATATTTCAAGTATTGCACATTAAGGGCTGCCATTTTTAATTAAAGATGGGCTGACATATATCAATAGACCAATATTTTGATTTCAGTATCAGATTTGATAATATTTGAATGCATGGCAAACATATATTGATATTTATTAAAAATTAATATTGATATTTGATATATCATTCATTCCTACATATTTATATATCAAAATAGTGGACTATCAAAATTTTAAAATGTTAATATTATTTTATGTAAAGTTATATATATATATATATATATATATATATATATATATATATATATATATATATATATATATATATATATATATATATATATATTATATATATATTTTTTTTTATTTTTTGGTGTTCTGCACTTCTTTATTTAATTCATCAACAATTTGAAAAGGGTAATAAAAACAAAAAACAAAATGGTCACCTGCCTGATACTTATAATTATATAATTACAGACCCTAATTAGAATGTTACATATATATATATATATATATATATATATATATATATATATATATATATATATATATATATATATATATATATATATATATATATATATATATATATATATATATATATATATATATATATATATATATATATATATATATATATATATTTCATATATATATATATAACATTATATATATATATAAATAGTTATATAGGCCTATATCTCACAGCAAACTTTGGTCATTCAGGTTATTGATAAGTCAAACTAAGTATGCTAGAAAACTAAATAATAATAATAGTAAATAATAATTATAATAATATTAATTGGATAAATGAAATGAAAGCTAAATAATAATAATACAAATATCAAAATATTTGCATTGATAAATTGATGTTTCCAAATATCGATATTTCCATATATCGAAGGTTAGATAACTCCTTAAGCTTTACCATATATATATATATATATATATATATATATATATATATATATATATATATATATATATATATATATATATATATATATATATATATATATATATATATAAGTAAAATAGTGATCTATCAGAATTTAAAAGGTGAATTTAATGTAAAGTTTTTGTATATCTTTATAATATTTTGGAAAAATTTAACTTTTGGAAGTTGGGAAAAATTGGGATTACATGATATAACTGCATTTATAATTTGTTTTGAGAGATATGAATTCTTCTGAATATTTTTATATAAAGAAGTAAATGGAAATATGTAAATAACCTATTTTTTAAAAAGTTAATGAAATTTCCAGAGATTGAATAGTTGGGTTAAAATAGTTGTGGTTAAAAGGTGTGCACCTGAGAAATGATTTCAGTATTTTTCAGAAGTAATTAATTTCAAAGTATTCTTGTAATATATATATATATATATATATATATATATATATATATATATATATATATATATATATATATATATATATATATATATATATATATATATATATATATATATATATATTAGTAGATTTTATTATATTTATCAGTTTTTATTTAAAATTTTTAACTTTGCAAAAAGAGTTGAAGATAAGATACAAATGCATGGCAAACAAACATAAGTCTTATATGATTCTTCCCCCTTTATTCCCAAACCAGTGAATGGTGACGATTAATTTAATTATTTCCCCAAGACTCATTGGTTGGATATATAGTGTGTTTAGACCCTGATACACGTAGGTTTGTGTGCCATGCATTTTTATCTTCTGCTGGCTTTTGCATCCTTAAAAACAATAAATATAAAAATATATAATAATAAAAATAAAAATAATAATAAAAGAGTATCCCATAAAAATTTTTTAAAATTTATGTAAACATATGTTGTCCCTAATTACAACTAGAAACTAACAATGTATTTAATATTTAACCCCTCCCCCCCAAAAAAATTTTTTTTTGTGGGGGGGGGGAAAGAGAATTTGGTAATTGTCTAATATAATCCAACCATCTACAATTTCATTAATGTCTAATGCTATAATCAGAAAATGAATTTTATGAAAATTCTAATAATAGTTGCCAGAGTTTCATATTTAATTATGTTTTAAGTACTTAACATTTAAGTATCAAAATTTTCTTATACCAGCTATCATAAATGTAAAATCATTGTGGTAATGGTAAATTGCATTCTATGTTTTCTATGGAAAAGTGTACGTTTATTAAGTTCTATTTGTAATCTGAATTATTTTAAAATTACTAAAAAGCTAATAATGGAGGTGCAGATGAATATTTATAGATCATAACTTTGTAAAAAACAAAATCCCAAGTGCTTCTTGGCTACGATAAAGCTGTGTTCTTTTATTAGTTAACCTTTGGAAATAAGTAAATAAATATTAATTGTCACAATATATATATATATATATATATATATATATATATATATATATATATATATATATATATATATATATATATATATATATATATATATATATATATATATATATATATAAATATATAAACTAATTTTACAGATCAAGGAAACTCAGAAGTGTTCTTGTGTAACTACTTCAAAATCAGAATTTGAAATTCCAAACTTGAAAATAGAAATCACTGAAGACTGTTTGCACTTCAGGTTAGGACTCCCAAATGGAAAGTAATAATTTTTTAGAAATTTTAATTATGATTAGCATAAAGTTAGGTTTAAAAAAAAAAAAAAAAAAAAAAAAACGTACATTCTTTTGAGTTTTGGGCTTTTTTGAGTAATTGAAAAATATAGACTATATTTTGAAAATTATAAAATCTTTTGCCTAAACTGCTCTTATATATCATTTTTGAAATTTATAATCTAAGTTTATAATAATATTTTAAAGCTTCGCATTTTTTAATTAACTAGGTATAGTAAATTAATATGGTTTTGTCTAGGATAGTTATCAGAGAACCTCCTCGAGCATTACCCCAAAATATGTTTGGGTACAATGATATTACCCTGTAGATTTTAAAGTGATGAGAAACAAAATAATTACTTTGAAAATTGTGGGTTATGCTAAGCAAATATTTTCCTTATTTACTATGATGAATCCTAAATACTCAGAGCCCACAGATTCAAAGTAGCATGTATGAAGCTGTTGACATTTAAAAAAAACAACAAATTGGCCATGTTCAGAAATTCAGTGCATTGGAAGGAAGCTTAAGAGCAGCCTTTGCCAATGCTTCATACTCTTCTTGAACATCAGCAATTTTACAGGTTTGATTCACACTCCAGCAGACAGTATGTGAATCAAGTTTTAGAAAATGATCAGAAAACAGCTTTCTTAGTTTGTTGAGATGCCCTATAACTGGATCCATGATGTCACCAAAAAAATATATACACAATCTTCCAAAATCATTGCGAAATTTTTTTCTCTTTCCTACTCCAATACTATGGTCCAAATGCTGAAATTTATTCTCTTGCAAAATGCCATTGATATTTTAATATCCAGCTACCTCAAATGACAAATAACATTTTTAACATTTCTAACATTTGGACTGCACATGTACAGAACAACTGGTAAAGTGTAAAGTAAAGTGTGATTTAGATTATACTTGCATTATAATTATATTATACTACAGAATTTTCTGAGACACTTGAATTTCTTCCCTAATTACATGCTTGAAAACAGGAATCTTTTTACTTGGTGCGAATGTTTAGAAATAAATAGTGATTAGGCCCAAAACAAATTTCCAATGTTTTGGCAGTTTTTTTTTATGGCAATTCATTTCTATCCTGCAAACTCATTGTCAAATTTAGGATCTTCTAACATTTGGTGTTGTGAACAATAAACTGAGAAACAAACTGGAAACTGAAAAAAAAGTTTAATGCTTGCTTACAAAATGAAGCATGAAATAAAATTTAAGTTTGGATATTTCATAGTTGTTGTATAACGATTAAAGGAAATTATTTTATTGCTCAATTTTAGAGGAATAGGTTAAATTTTTCATTTTAATTTGTAAAATGGAAATTTTACATTGGTAATGAACATTTAATAATTTTACATATAATTACATTTTAGTTCATATCTCAGTAGACACAAATGCAGAGTTATCATAGCAATGTTAAATGATATGAAATTTAAAATAAAATGTGCAATCTGAATTCTTTCCTGAAAGTTACATAGATATTGCAAATTAAATGTTTTTTTTTAAATTTTTTAAGGTGGGATATTTATTATTATTATTATTATTATTATTATTATTATTATTATTATTATTATTATTTATTATTATTATTATTTATTATTGCATATATATATATATATATATATATATATATATATATATATATATATATATATATATATATATATTATATATATATATATATATATATATATTATATATATATATAATAATATAATTTCGTCATTGCTCTTGACTTATGCTTACAGTAATTAAAATTTTGAATATCATTCTACTTCAAAAGCTATATAAATATATTAAGTAATATTATGTACTTTATTAAATATCATAACTATTCATTCTAATTGATGATTTCATAAATGTGTTTGGAGCATGAAGTATATATGAGGAAGGGACCCAGAGATTGATAGTTTTAAAATATTTACAGACTTTGCAGTCCTAGTTAAAACATGAGAAAGAGTCTCTGGCCTTGACCATCTGGCATCCTAGTTAATTTTTTCCTATTCTGCTCCTTTAAGACCCTTCATGTTTATATGTAACAATCTTTAGTGTGATAAATGAATTGAATCCCATGAAGTTATAATCATAGAAATGTCTGATACGTTAGGAAACAGAAAATTCCTTAAAACTAGTTATATATTCTGTCATGAATTAATATATTTACAAATGAATTAATTACATTATATTATATTTGTTTATTGATATAATAATATACGAATCTTTTTTATTATTTTTTTATCAAATTAATGTAATGCATCAGTAATTCAAAAGGAAGATAATAATACATATTAATTATCTATTCATTTTTCTTATGAATAGATAGTTTTAAAATATTTGACAGTTTTTGGGTGTGTCAAATAGTGTAAAAAGTTGAGTATTAATGAATGACTTAATATCGAAATTCAAAATTTCTTTTTCCGATTGTAGCAGTATTTTACAATATCAAAAGGAGCGAAGAATTTATAATTTTCAGGTTTCAGCAACTTCTGATAGTCTTTCATTGATTAAATTACTGGTGAAGCCTACATAGTATGCAGATTTCTCTTTCAAAATTTTTATGAAGGTAAAAAATTTTTTCAATAATATGTTGAGAAAATATACATAATACAATTTAATATTTTGCCATAAATGTGTAAATACCTTACTTTGACTTGAAATAAGAGTGAAAGTTATGTAGAAAAAAAATATTATATAGAATTAAGTTGAAAGAGATGGAACAAAGATAAAAAAATTTATTTATTGCAATTATACTATGATAATAAAAAAACAAACCTTATCTAATGCATTTCTAACAATTTCCAATTGAATGTTCAGATTTATGGCTGTTTTGTGAATCTACAAATTATGTAGGATGTCCCCAATATTTTCGTCAACACTTTCTGTATGCTCTTCTCGAATTGCTAGGTAATGTGGATGATTTGTTATGAAAGTTTTAACGTAATCCATTTGGGAATTCCAACTAGTGTCATTAGGAATCTGAGGCATCAAACCTCCCTTTTCCATTAACCAACTCTGCATTAGAAAAGCATACACTTTGAACATTGTTTATAGTCTTAATTAAGTCTGGTACTTCTACCTTGAAAATTCGTCAACTTACATGAGGCTGATGATAATTTCTAAAATATTTTTGAACTTCTATGATGTGCTTCAGATATTGTTCTAGAAGTTACCTCTTTTTCTATTAAATTTAGATAGTGGGCTGAACATCTGTATATTAGAAGTTTTGGATATTTTTCTTGTAAAATTTCTTTCATTCTGTTCATCTTGTTTTCTTTATCTGTGCAGACCGCAAAAAACCCTACATATTTAATTTATATTAAAATTATTTGAGAAACTTGAATCACAAAATTTTAAGATTTGTTAAAAGAATGAAAACTTTTAAACTTTTAGGTTATTGGTTCATGATAAAGTATAAAAACTGAAATTTCATTATGAATGTAAAATGTATTTATCTCCTTGTCATAATTATTTTTAATAAAGGTAATTTCTTCAACTGCAAGTTCTGCACATTATTCTGCGGTGTTCCTCTCTGAGCTTGAATCTATTAAAGATATTAGAAATGATTATTGACGATTATGGATGCTATGAGCCATTATAGGGTCATTAGATATATTGGTTCATATATATGAACTTATATTTTCTTGCTGATAACACCAATGTTTTATTGGTGTGGAATAGGAGTAGTAGAATTTAACTGTATCTCAGCAGCATCTTGTATTCTTGTTCAATCTGAGATGAGCTCAAGCTTACACTGCCAGAAGGCCCAGAAGTGGATAAAATACTTATTTCTGACTTTGCCCTAGAAGATCTTGGTGTTACTTGTGTTTCACTAAAGTCTTCTGTTCCTTTTTTTCTTTTCTTAATATTACATTTTTTCAAGTGGGCTTGTATCCTTAGAATCTCGTCACTTATCAATGCAAATCAATGCTTGCGCTCTACAGTGCGTGTTAAATCAGCAAATTTTAGCCTTTCCCACCTTGACCACCTATAATTTTGATAAAACTTTGAGGATAGATTGATATGCATCTCAAAGGAAGGTTTGTAAAATGTTAGACGTCAATTTTAATTTTTGTGGATGCAAGAGACCCCAAATCATCAATTTATCAAAGAAATTCTCAACTTTAATGGTCAACAATTTCCAAAGACATTGCAGGTAAAGGCGCTGAAATTATGCATCCCTAGGTAATTTGTGGCATTAAGTTGAAAAATGACAGTTTTAAGGATGCCAGAAAGAAAATAAGAGGAACAGGGTGGTCCCAAAGTTTGCAAAAATGCTTGTCATGAAAATAAATTCCCATTTTCAATCATTAATAATATTGTGATTATTTGTTTTGCATCATTCTATTTTGGCATACTGGCAATATGTGGTGGAGGAAAACTGGTTTTAAGTCCAAACCTATCCAAACTATGTTAATTGCTAAGATGCTATCATCCAAAGTTGAAATTTTATTTTAATGGCTATTTTTTTTTGTCAATTTTGAAGGTAAAATTTTTGACTGTGGGTATTTTTCGATTTTTTTTTTCTTCTAATAAACACCATTGGAAAGAGTATGCTTTTATTGTCCTAAAAGGAAATTTTCAGTTTGGTACTTCTGAGGATAAGGGGATTTTGAGGAGATTAACAATAGGGTGGTGAAGTTAATCTTTTTTTTTTGTCAGATATAAAGTTGTAATTATATAATTATCTTCTAACCAAAATGCTGGTCATCTTTTTCTAATTCTGCACCCCTCATTGAATACGGCCTGTCGTAAGTGGTTAATCCTGTAAAAAAATGCAAATGCCAGTATGCCAAAATAGAATGCTTTAAAACAAAATATCACTTCTATCGATGATTGAAAATAGGAATTAATTTTCATGAGTATTTTCGCAAACTTTGGGCACATCCTGTTCCTCTTATTTTCTTTCTTGCATACCTTAAAACTGTCATTTTTTAATTTAATGGCAAAAACTATCTTGGGACGCATAATTTCAGCGCCTTACCTGCAATATCTTTGGAATTGTTGACCATTAAAACTGGGATTTTTTTTTCCCCCACAACTCTGGTGCACTTTGGGGTCTCTTGCATCCACAAAAATTAAAATTGACGTCAAACATTTTACCAACTTTCCTTTAAGATGTATATCAATCTATCCTCAAAGTTTTATCAACATTAGAGATGATCAGGTGGGAAACTTTTTTGAAATTTGTTAATTTGACATGGAATGACCTTTTTCCTTTTTGGTGCTTTAAAGCGACCACCGGTGTGAATTTTGGGCATATTTATTTGCTGTATTTAAAATTATAAATATATCTAATACTAATAACCCGTTTTATTAAAAGGAAAAAATTATGAAATTATATATATATATATATATATATATATATATATATATATATATATATATATATATATATATATATATATATATATATATATATATATATATATATATATATATATATATTTATGTATATATATTATATAATTATAATATATTATATAAAATAATATATTTATATATATATATATATATATATATATATATATATATATATATATATATATATATATATATATATATATATATATATATATATATATATATATATATATATATATATATATATATATATATATATATATATATGCCTAACTAATTATAAATATCTCTACGAAAATAGTCATGTAAGAAATATGTTTATCATCATTTTTTGAATAATAAAAATAACACAACCATTTTAATTTTATTAGCCTGTGGAATATATATATATATATATATATATATATATATATATATATATATATATATATATATATATATATATATATATATATATATATATATATATATATATATATATAATAGTACCAGATTTATGACGTCACTTATACGTCATATGTAACAGGGACGAAAATAATAGGAGGCGTGGCTTTTTTTTACAAAAATATTTAAAAATAAAGGCCAACAATGTGTGTTCCACATACAAAAAATATTTAAGTAATTTATAAATATTGCAAAATTTTAAGATTTTAATACTGCAAGTTTGACTTATGATAAAAACTACTCAACTTTGGGAAATGTGAATTAAAAGAAAAAAAAATATTACTTTTACTCTTCATTAAATTGTACATTTCAAAATTTATTAAAAATAAATTTAATAAATTAATAACAAATTTATTAACTCCAAGCCAAAAGCTCCATGAACACGGCAAAAGCAAAAACCAGCCCAAACTGAAAAAAAAAAATGGAAGTTATATTTAGGCTGGCTTTCCAGTCTTTAAACAAAAATGCAAATATCAAAGAATTTCAGTTATAAACTAAATAAACTCACAATGTAAACAACTTCAAATATGTCAGTCTTGTGACTTGCAGACAAAAAACCAAATATGGCCAAATGATTAAACTGAAAACTGAAAATTAAATATAAAAATGGGAAACTCGCCTATATTGGCAATCCTTTATAAAAGGATAATCAAGAAAATGATAAAAGAAAAAACCTGATACTTCAGACCCACTTACCAAAATTTTGTTCCTTGATTTTATCTTGCCGCCTCATCCACTATCCCCCTTCAAGAACTAGAAGCCTTTTGATTGATCGGAATGTAGTCAGATATAAGCAAAATGATGGTGATCCCAGGTGGATAAGTATATAGTATACTTCTTGAAGTCCACTTTCAACTTTATACTCCCAGTACAGATGAAATTCCCATGGGAAAGGAGTAAAAAAAATGGTTTTAGTTATGGTCAGTACAACAAAATTATGAACAATTTTACCAATAACAACCACTAAAAATATAGTTGTTACATATAGGTAGTAGCGAAAAAATTAGAATCAATTTTCTTAAATTTTCATCCTCTAACAACAACTGGGCTGTTTTCTTCTTCTTTAGGGCTTTTTGGGGAAGGTTGGATGGTAAAACAAAATTAGGTGTAAGTTCAAAAGTGTCAGGCTCTTAAATTTGAAATTATTTATTAAAAATCACACGAACTGACATACCTGAAATTTATTTTAATTAAAATTTTATTTAAAATAACAATTTTTATACATTTTTATAGTTTCTATTTGAAAGTAGTAGGAGCTAAAACTACAATACTTTTCAAGGTCACGAAAATCTGCAGATAAATTGCCTATATGATTATCCTACTAAGTAATACTTATACTATGTTAATATAGTAAAAAATTAATTTTAAAAATCTTTTTTGCCTTCAAAAATTAATTTATATTTTACTCTCTATTTTGCTAAAGTATGATGAAAAAAAAAGATTTTTTGGACTTCTTCAAATTTTATACATTCTTTTTATTTGTTTTTTAACTTCATTATTTTCACTATGGCGCTCAACGTGGTTTGAGCATAGCATAAAAGAAGTAAGACTGTTCTGAGGGCTCTTGTTGGTTGATCTTGATATACCTAACCTAAACTAAATCCCAAACATTCAAAAAAAATTTTTAACGTTAAACTCAAAATTATATCTTATAAAATTCAGCGTAACCTAACAAAAGTGTGAAATTTTTTACGTTAAAACTCAAAATTATTTTCTAACAAAATTTTTTTTGTTTACGTTAAACTCAATATTATAACCTAACCAAATTTATCAAACTTAACCAATTAACATTCAAAAAAAAAAAAAATTTTTTCTTGACTTTAAACAAAAATATAAATTTATATTTTGGAAACTACCATAACATTTACCAGTTCAAATTTTTTTTACCAAAACTAAAAATCTGTGCATCTACTAAATTTATACATATTATATCTGCATTTTGAAAGTTTTGTCCAAACAAAAAATCTGTGCATCTACTAGATTTTTATATATTATATCCATATTTTTTGAAAATTTTGACCAAACTGAAAAATCTGTATATAACATTTTTCTACAAAATATCTGCATTTTCAAAAAATATAAATTTTTTCATTATTTTTTTTTTTTTTTTTTTTTACTCTACAAATACAAATTCCAACCCTAGTGGGAAAAAGTTTTCATATTTGAATAACAATTTCAATTTAATTGTTATTAGTTGGTTAATAATCATCCTCAAAAACTAACCAAAAATTTTTTGTGTATTAAGAGTTAAAATACAAATTTAACCATTTTACATATATGAATATCTTATAAACTTTGGATAATACTATATTGTGTTAAGAGTGGATAAAACTAGATCCATACAGGTACTATATTTTAAGCATTGGTAGAATTTATATACTATATTTAAGATTAAGAGTAGAAATTTCTTATAAGCAAAATGACCAATTTAACAATCCTAGTTGCAAAGAGAAAATTTCTTCGAACCAGTGTTACAAATGAATGTAATAAATATCAAAATAACATCCCAACTTCTCAAACAGAAATACAAAGAATTAAGGCCAAGTTTGAGAAGTTGGGAAAAGATCTAGATCTCTTGGATACCAGAAATAGATCAAAAATTTACGGAAGAATCCGACTATAGTGTATTGGAACAAGAATTTGCTGTGTGTCAGGAATACCAGATCAAATGCCAGGACATACTGGCAGCTCTCAATTCTCCCGATACTTCTAACGCTTCTTCTAATTTAAATACACTTTCCATAAGAGAGGAAAGCAGATCCCTACTCAGGAGAGCCACTGCTCCATTACCAACTTTTATTAGCAATGAAGGGGAAGACCTGGCCGCATTTTTTTCCCAGTTAGAGAATACCATCAGTCAGCATCCCTATTCAGATTATGATAAGTTACTCATACTAAGGCAACAAATTTCAGGTCGAGCCCTAGTATTAATCGAATCTCTTGAACCTGACGAGGAAAGCTATAGTAGGGCAAAATCTCTTCTTATGAACGCTTTAGCTTCCCCTGAGATACAAAAAGCAAAGCTAATAAAAAAATTAGTCGACCTTAAAACTACTTACGATTTTGATCCATATTCATATATAGGTGAAATGAGAACTATCATATACAAAACCAAAAAACTTGATTTAAACGTGGAAGATTTTTTACAATATTTTCTGTGGAATGGCTTAAATCATAAGTTCCAAAGTATCTTAGTCAGTATTACTAATAACTCTAGACCAACTCTAGAGGACATGTCGGACACCAACATGTTTCAAGCTGCAGACAGATACACCCTCAATGAAAAAAGATTCATAGATAATAGAAAACGGGAAACTAAAGTTACCTCCTCTTATGCAGTAAACTTCCCCAATATCAAATGTATTTTATGTTCCAAAAATTCCAAGGATGCTTCTCATCCTATATATAAATGCCCAAATTTTTCTGATCCCCAATCTAAATTAACAGAATTACAAAAATTTAATATTTGCATCAAATGTGCAAATGACCATCCCACCTCAGAGTGTAGGTTTAGTTTTAGAAATGCATGTAAAAAATGTAACCAGTATCATTTCTCTTATTTGTTTTCGGAAAACTATCCTAGAAAGGATTCTGGTAATGATAATTATAAGACACACAAGAATAGTAACAGTAGTAAGCATAATCATGGCCAAAAGGGAAAACAAAGTAAAAACAACCAAACCCGAGTCACTTTCCCATAGCAGTTTGGCAACCATAAATGAATCTGCCCTTCAGGCGTGTATACCCAATAAAACCATTCTACCTACCTTTACTGCCTATACTAATGGTAAAGAGTTAAGAATTCTAAAGGATGGGGGATGTCAAAGTAATTTAGTCTCCTTTGAGACTGCAAAACTTTAAAATTTCAAAATTATTAAAGAAGAAATTAACCTCACTGTCAATGGGATAAATAAAACACAAAACCACCACTCACAGGTAGTTGAAATACCCCTAAGAATAGGCAAGCATGAATATTTCATAGAAGCCCTATGCCTTCCCACTATTTCCATATCCCTAGAACTACCAGGCCTACCCAGGATTGTACAGGATGTCCTGGACAAGGGTTATAAGCTAGCGGATAAAAGACTGACTCGCTTCAGCAGTGTGATCAGTGATATTGACTTAATATTAGGAACAAAATCTGCATTTTGCCTACCTGAAACTGATATATTACTTGGTGAGCAATCTTTATATGCTAAGACTTCTATTGGCATTGTACTAAAGGGAGATTGCGATCAAATACTCAGAGACTTAACTCACATGCCCCCTAACCCAGAAATGGATGCATCATCAAAACTCACACAAGCCTTAAACATTCATGCATTCACCATGACTACTCTAGCAGAGGAAAGCACTCATGGTGAAGAAATTAGTGAGGTGGAAGAGGAGAGTGTGGAGTGTAATTTAAGTTATGATGTGTTGGATGATAGAGGGGAAATAAATGAAAATGAATTAGATAAGGCTACTAGAGAAATGCTAGAAAACCAATGTATCAAATATACATCATTAGAAATGAATGAATATAAAGAGGAATCTTCTGAAATAAATGATACTTTAGTTCACTTTGCCTTACAACATTTGGAGAGAGATGGCACAGGGAGATTGGTCATGCCTCTGTTTTGGGATAGTCAAACTGCCCATTTACTAGGAAAAAACAAGTACTTAGCGGAAAAAGTCCTGTTGTCCAATCTCAAAAAATTAAAGAAAAAACCCGCCCATTTAGACCTTATGGAACAAGCTATCAAAGACCAAGAAAAGGAAGGTATTATCGAGAGGATAGATAATGTTGAGGATTTCCTGAAAGAACACCCAGAAGCTAGCTTTCTTCCACATATGGGTGTCTTTAAACTAGATAGAGAAACTACTAAATGTAGGGTGGTTTTTCTCTCCAATCTTTGTGAAAAAAGTCATGACAAGATGACCATATCACATAACCAAGCTATTCTTCCTGGTCCCAATCTTAATCATAAATTAGCCAGTTCTCTAATGCAGTTAAGATTTAACAAATACCTTGTATGTTTTGATTTAAAGAAAGCATTCAATTCCATAGGTTTGAGTGAAATAGATCAAAATAGACTTTTATTTCTTTGGTTTAGAAACCCATCCAAAGGAGATTTTTCCATTGTAGGTTATAAAAATGTAAGGTTATGTTTTGGTATTCGGTGTGCTCCAACATTACTAATGCTAGCTCTATTCTACATGTTAGTTTTGAATGTGGAAAATGATGAAAGTGATGTGAAAGATTTGAAAAAAATTATTTATCAAATGTCCTATATGGACAATTGTGCACTTTCATATAACACTGAGGAGGAAATATTATGGGGTTATAAACAACTTCCTTCTATCTTTCAGCCTTACCATTTTGGGTTACAACAATTTATTACTAACTCTCCCAAAGTAAATGAACTAATTTTAAATTCAGAGTCAGATATACCTACACCTAGTGTTAAGCTTTTAGGGTTACACTGGGATACACATAGGGATGTAATTTATACAAAACCCATTCAACTAGATTTAACTGCAAATTCTAAAAGAAAAATATTAAGTTCCATTGCTAGCCAATTTGATCTCTTCTTCCTTTAACGGACCTATTCTCAATAGAAGTAGACTTTTCCTTCATAGCCTGCAATGTAACAAAGAGTTAGACTGGGATCAAACTTTATCTGAAGACCACATGAGAGAGTGGAGAAACATTGTGAAACAGGTCAATGCTTCCCCAGTCTTTGAGATTGAACGTTTCATAGGCAAAGGAGATGACAAGTATCGTCTCATCACTTTTGCAGATAGTAGTAAAGATATATTTGGGGCAGTCAATTTCATACAATGTATAAGTGATAAAAAAGTTAGTTTTATTTCTGCAAAAAACCGTTTAGTGAATTCACAGTAAAAGCGAAAGTCTATTCCAACTTTGGAATTACTGAGTGTCACTTTAGCGACAGAATGCATTTTAGACTTATATAATGAGCTATGTGGTGACCACTGTATAAACCCCATTCAAGTAGAATCCCTCCACATTTATTCAGACAGTATTGTAACATTATCCTGGTTAGACTCTTATCTGTGTAAAAGAGAAAAGCTACAAAAACGTTCAGTTTTTGTCCAAAATAGGTTACAAAGAATTTCTCACCTTTGTGAGCAAAAACCCATAACTTACTCATTTGTAGCTGGGCTGGAGAACCCTGCTGATTGCATTTCTCGATGTTTATCCCCAAAACAATTAATGAAATCCAATTATTTCACAGGACCCGACTTTCTGAAGTCAGAAGAGTCTGATATTAACTCTCATCCATTACAAATCACCATCCCCACCCCAGCCTTAAGCTCAAATACTATAAGTAACAACCAAACTAATTGCTTCTTAAATATTAATCAGGAGAGTAATAATCAATATCTGAAAGACCTTGAAAGATATTCCCAGTTCTCTAAAATAGTTAAAAAATATCAATATGTATTTACTTTTATTAACAAATTAAAAATTAAACTTAAGGAAAAGAATTCTATTCCCTTTGATAGTGGAAGGGCCCAAATTTATTCAAATGAATATGAACAATCTGTCAAACATCTCTTAAGACTAGATCAAAGAATAGAATACCCTGAGGTTTTTGAGTTCTTTACCAACAATGGTAAGAAAAAAGATATGCCCAACATAGTTGGACAGTTGAATATATATGTTGATCCAGAGGGACTACTAAGGGTACGTAGCAAGCTTGATCGCATGAAAGACCACTCCTTTTATAAGTTCCCTTTATTACTTTCCAAGAAAAGCAAATTAACAAACCTCATCATACAGCATTATCATGAAAAAACTTCCCATGCTGGACTTTACACCATTTTATCTGAATTAAGAAAAACATATTGGATTCCCAGTTATTATTCCACAGTAAAAAAAAACTTGTCAGAAAATGCATTACATGCAGACGGTTTAATGAATTGCCTATAAAAATTAATCAAAGTCCCTATAGGGAATTCCGGGTCAACCCTCCCAACATTCCGTTTAACTATATATATTTAGATTACTGTGGCCCATTCTCTGTGAAAGAGCAGGAAGACCGTAAAAAGGTGTATGTCTTATGTATAACTTGTATGTGGAGTAGAGCAGTGAATCTGAAAGTCTGTGTGAACATGAGTACCGATGAGTTCCTTAGAGCCATTCAATTGCATTGTTATCAGTTTGGGGTACCACAATATTGTATTAGTGACTTGGGAACTCAAATAGTTGCTTGGGGGTAATGTCATTAAAGATTTTTTAAAAGATGCTGAAACAAAAAAGTATTTTGATGAAAAGGGTATCCATACTATTGCATTTGAACATTTTGATAAAGGTAGGAGTGAATTGGGTTCCATGGTAGAAACACTAGTAAAAGTAACCAAAAGACTTTTATATGGGTCCAACAAAAAGAATGTACTCTCACTGCGACAGTTTGAGTTTTTCATAGAACAAATCCATACACTTAGCAAACCGTCGCCCTGTAGCTTTTAAGGAAACCCTTAGAGAACTCTCAAAATGTTCCTGAAGCAATAACCCCTGAAATCCTTATTCATGGTCATGAACTTGTATCCTTTAATATACTCCCTGATCTACAGGAACCTCCCAATACCCAAAATTTAAGTACTGCACCTGTTAAATTTATCAAAGACTCTTATAATTCATTACAAAATGTTCTAAAAACCTTAAAAGAAAAATACCATTCTGAGTTTATTTATACACTTATTAAACAGGCTGTAGATAAAAAGGATAGGTATAAAGTTGTCCCTCATAAGGCACTGACTGTTGGAGACATTGTGTTAATTAAGGAGAATTTTACCAAACCAGCTAACTATCCAATGGGAATAGTCAAAGAGGTCTCCAAAAATATAAAGGGAGAAGTAACTGGTGCAACCCTATTCAAAGGAAGGCACTAGAGAAATTATTAAACGGCATGTTTCCCAGCTAATCCTTCTACTCTCCCCCAGTGAGGAAACGGTAGAGGAAATTGAAGATTTGAGTGCAGAAAGTGCACTGGAGGGAAATCAGGGTACAAATAGTTCAGCCCAAATTGACCCTGTTCCTATAGAACAAAGTCCCTGTGGTGTGCTGGGACAAAGACCAAAGAGACATGCTGCTTTAAAGGGCAGAGATAATATTAAGAAATTTTTAGGAATTAAATAAAAGTAGATTAAGCACCTATATTTTATTATTAAGGTAGATTTTTAGTTTAGTATATAAGTTTGTTTTATTTACAAAAAAATTTTTTTTTTTTTTTTTTTTTTTTTTTTTTTTTTTTTTTTTTTTTTTTTTTTTTTTTTTTTTTTTTGTTCTTTTATTTTTTTGGAAAATATTCACTGTTCCCATTTTTTTATTTTTTTTTATTCTGATCAGATATGCATCAGTTCAATTTAGATAAATTGAACTTTTGGCCCGGAGTGTACAGAAAACTAGTTTTCTTTTTCTGTTTTCTTATTCAAAAAAAAAAAAAAAAAAAAAAAAAATTGAAATAACTCTGGTAAAGACATGTATGAGGTTTTGAAAATAAAGTATAATAAAAAATTTAAAATAATTATTAAAATACAATTCAGTCTTATAAAATCCTTATTTTCATTAATAAATCAATTACATCAGAAAGAGGGAACCCCAGTCATTTGATCTCCCCCCAAAATCCACTGAAAATTTAAAAAAAAAAAATCCTCCAAAAGGAAAAAAAAAAAATGGCATCACTTTTTTTTTTTATCGCTGATGATATAGCATGGAAAAAGAGAGACCTAGATACCACCCCATACCAAAAAGATAGAATTTTTTATTCTAACATTTTTAAAATAAGACATATAAATGCAGAAGAGCATTTATTGGCCAAAGTTTTTTCATATTTTGACAGCTTAATGTACACCAACTAAAACTATAGTACAAGATTCACCTTCAAGAGCCCTTATCAACGATCTGAAAGAAGCTTGGAGTGCCTGCAGTTTGCTGTCTACCTCAAGATTTGTGCTGAAGAAAGAAAACCAAATTTGTTCAGGTGGGATCAATGTATTGGTTAATACCTCTTTCTTAGTTTGCTCAAAAACCCATAAAAAAATATAAACTCTGTAGAGTATTAAACTTTCATTGGAAATAATTCATGGTTAAAGCCTGATTTCTTATACTTAGTTTTTTACCAATCTCATATATGTATTTAGGAGAGTTATGACAATTTTAGTAATTATAGTTAACAAATTATTTTGCTTTAAAGCTTCAAAAATCACCTGATAGAAATAATATAAAATTAGATTAGTCCCTTGATTACATTTTAATGTGCTGAAGTTTGATGGCACCATCTGTTTACCATTTTTTATGAGTTGTATACAGTTCCAGTATTGTAACTTATTTTGGGAAATTCTTACCATTTATATTTATTGAGTTGTTGTGATAGGGTTCATCTATATTATTTAAGGTGTTTTAGGAAAAATATTTACAACTATAAATTACACAGTTAGAAACCTCACGGTATATATGTATGAAGTTTTATATGTACTTTCTTTAAAGAAGGTTACATATTGTTATTGCTCATATAGCATACTTATAGTGTATTTCATACTCATTTACAGGGGAGTGAAATATATGAAGTCATCCCGTACTAATCCACCAACCTGACCGAGACAGTTCAGATTATACATCATTATTATTATTATCATTATTATTATTATTATCATCATCATTGTTAGCATTAATATAGTAAAAAATTAATTTTAAAAATCTTTTTTTGTCTTCAAAAATTAATTTATATTTTACTCTATAATTTGCTAAAGTATGATGAAAAAAAAAAGATTTTTTGGACTTCTTCAAACTTTATACATTCTTTTTATTTGTTTTTTTTAACTTCAATATTTTCACTAACATTGCTTTAATAATATTAAAAAAGTAACTTCTAAAGCAGATGTAGAGTCGGACATGGAGAATGACACTGTTTTCAATCATATTTTGAATCCTGCAAAGTGTTATTTTCATCCTTTTGAAAATATTCTCATTGACTCTTAAATAGATAATTTTATGGAGTATTTATTCTCCATGGAATCTGTAGGTATTCCATCAAATGATAATGATGACTTGTCAGATTATGATGCAGTAAAGGTAATTAAATTTAAAAAGGGTATTTTTTCAGAGATGGTCATTATTATGTAACGCTTCCTTGGAAGGAAGAGTTAATCAAACAAGTTCCTTCTAACTTTGATATTTCATTAAAGGTTTTAAATAGGGTATATAACAAATTAACAACTCAAAACCTAGTAACTGCATATGATAAGGTATTTAAACAGCAACAGGATGATGGTATCATTGAGGAAATTAATATTCCGGATTATAAAATACATGAATATGTGTTCCTACCACATAGGCCTGTTATAAGATATACTGAACAGGTTACCACTAAAATACGTCCTGTAATTAATTGTTCCTTTAAAATAAGTAAAAATATTCCTTCTATAAATGAAGCCTCATATTCAGGTCTTGATTTAATGAATTCATTATTGAAGCTATTATTTGTTTTTAGAACTAATGATTATGTAATGTTAAGTGATATCAAACAAGCTTTTTTTTATCCATTAGGTTAAAAGAAGAGTTGAAAAGAATAAATTTTGTTTCCTATGGTATAGAAATGATCAGTTGATTACTTTTAGATATAATACAATACTATTTGGGTAAACAGCATCTCCATTTATTCTTCATTACATTACGCAACGTCATATTGAACATTTTCCCAATGACAAATGTAAGGAGATTTTCTCCTCTAATTTTTTTTATTGATAACTTAATATGCACTTGTAATAACTCTGCAGAGCTTAACAAACTTTACCATCAGGCCTATAATTGTATATATGAAGGTGGTTTCATATTAAGATCTTGGTCCACCAATTGTGAAATATTGAGAAAGTGTATGAAAGATGAAAAATTATTAGTTGAGCATGAGAGTGTGTTTGAGAAAGTGCTTGGGTATGAATATAAATTGGAGGATGATACTTTGCATGTGTCGGAAGTAAATTATGGTAATGCTATCACAAAGAGACAGGTACTTTCTGAAACTTCCAAATTGTTTGACCCCCTTGGGTTCACGCTACCCCTAAGTATAAAAGGAAAGTTATTGATGAAAAGTGTTTGGTCAGCTAATAAACAATGGGATGATTTTTTGACATTTGTATTATTATTATTTAGCTTTCATTTCATTTATGCCTATAATTATTATTATTATTATTATTATTATTATTATTATTATTATTATTATTATTATTATTATTATAATTATTATTAATTTAATAATTAAAATAATTTGTGAAATAATAAAATTACTTAATTATTAACAGTAAAATATTAAGCTAAAATATTTGTTAAAATTTTAAAATATTAAACAGTAAAAAACTGCAGTACAATATTATTTGACGTCAAACGTTCTTCTTTTGTTTAAAAGCATATTTAATAGGCGCGCATGCGCATCAGTAGTAAAATAACTCCTCAGTAGTATATTTTAAAAACAGTATGTTTTGACTGACACTATAAAAATTCTTGTGATAAACTTTAAAAGCTTAAACTATTGAAACGTGTTATTAATTGTGTCTAGTTAATTTAATATTATTTATTTTTGGTAACTTATTAATAATATAATGTATCAAGATTCATTTCTTAATGAAAACTATAAAATTTAATTAATCAAAAGTTAAGTAGGCCTTATTTAGCTTAACCTGTGAGGTTTGATATTTCTAGCGCCGGAAGGTTGAACTTAGCTGGTGGGTTGGGTAAGGTTTGGACTTTGGCATTTAATAATTAAAAGAATTTCAACTAAAGGTAAGAATTTAACTAAATTTAACATTAACAACATAAAATTCTTTTAAAAAAAATTATGAAATGAATACTGACTACTTGAAACTATTAATGGTTAAACTAGGCCCAAGTCTGATGAACTACATAATCTAAAGGCAAGTATTTAGCCTTGACTTACTTTAAAATTTTATAATAAGGCTTGCTTAAGAAACTAATTTGATTTAAACTATTATTAGCCTAAGCTTATTTTTAAAACTTAAGCTTAGCCCAAATTAGAATATTTAATTTAATATAACCTAACCTAAGTCCTTTATTATAATAAGACTGTAACTAGGTCTAACTTAAATTAATATAACCTAACTTGTCACTATAGTTATGGGCCTAACCTAATTAACATAGGTCTAAAATAGACTTAAGACTAGAATTACCATGGCTGGTAGGGATGATACTGATATATCTAATAAATATAAAACTCAAATTTCCAACATTTCTAGGAAAAGAGGATATAATAAATGAACTATTACCATAGTTATAAATAAATTAAATGAGTCAAAAGCTCAGGGTAAATTAACTTCTTCATTTTGTAAAGTTCAATATGAAAAGATTTTTAAAGAAGTTGACCTTATCAAAATACATGATAGTGAAATATTAAATGTTTTAGAGGATGAAAAGGTTGAAGAAGTTGATTTTGATTTTTTTACAAAAGAAGTTGAGTCTCAAGTTGAATATCATTTTTCTTTGGAATTATCTTTAGATGAATTTAGAGAATTTATTGAGGCTTCCTCAGCTGATAAACCTAACCCAAATAATGATAGCCTAAATTCAACAAATCAGTTTTTACAAACTTTAAATAATTTACATATTAATGAACCTAAGCCTCCACCCTTAGAATGTGATTCTTTTGAAGGTTCAAGTAAAGATAAATTTGAATTTCATACATTTTTTACGCAATTTAATAATATTATATATTCTAAAGCTTATTCAAATAGTGTCAAGTTGTCATATATGCATACATTTTTAAAAGGGTATGCTCGTAAATTAATAAGTCATCTTTCAATAAAAGATGAAAACTATCCAATAGCTATTGACTTATTGAAAGAACAATTTTTAGATGTACCTTATATTATTGATGAAATTTATTAAAGGTTAATAAATAGTAAACCTCCTCAAGGATATGATCAGACTTTATTGGATTGAAATCGTACATTAATGACATCAGAACTTTTGTCTATGATTTAAAAACTTATAATATTGAATTTTTGATTGAAGGGTCTGCTGGAAATTCACTTTTGAGTCACATAGTTTTTAATAATTACCTTTAGTTTTTAAAAGAGAAATGATTCACAAAGTTGGTAATAATTATCCTTCTCTTAATGATTTGTTTACCAATTATATAGAAGTTGTGAGAACTCTTACTAAAGTTTCTTCACAGAAGCATGAAAAACCTAAATGTAGCTTTAAAAGTAGTAATAAACAAACTGTCTCTGAAAACAGTACAATTCAAAATTTTAAAACAGAATCTTCTCAAATAACTGATAACACTACTTCTTCTAGTCGTGCTAATAAAACCAATGTGAATCCTATTAATAAAAAGACTAATAATATAAAACCTTGTAAATTTTGTCATTCGATGTGCATGTGCAATAAATATGTTACCCTTGAGCAAAGAAAGAAAAGGGCTAGAGAATTGAATTTATGTCATCTGTGCTCGGGTGTTGGTCATAATGAAAACAGTTGCTTTGGTAAAAATGATAGGTTGAAATATACCTGTTTTCAGTGTAATTCTCGTAGACACATAGTTGCCTTTTGTGATCAAACTAAAAATAAAGATAAAGATTTAGTAAATTGTCCATGCATTAGCTTTAATCAGAGATCTGATAATGTATATTTACTCCCAACTTTAACTTTAGAAGTTAAAGGTAAAGACAGTTCGCTGTCTAGTCGATTCAGGTTCACAGAGATCATGCATATGTGAGAATATAGCTAAACAATTGTGTACTAATTACAATGACCTAAAGGATATTAACTTTGACATCCAGACATTTATAGGAATTGGTCAAAGAAACTTTAAACAAATTACTTTAGGTTTAAAACTCGCAAATCAAAATATTATTACTATGCCTTTATTGGTAGATAAAGATCTTAAACTAAAGTATGAAGTAAATGGTTTAGAATATGCTTTAGATGATTTAAAGAAAAGATATAATTTAGCAGATTCCTCATTTTATAATGGCTTAAATAAATCTGTTTTTGAAATTGTTGCACTACTGGGTGTAGTTGTCTTACAGTTTCTTCCCTCTTTTGAATTAACTACTTGTATGAGTGGTAGTTGTTTTGTCATAAATAAGAAAATCTTACTATTTGGAAACATTGAACATTTTTTAAATACAGATCAGTTATCTAATTTATATAAACAAAATAAT
>SEYY01005447.1:0-5000 GCA_009176605.1 Armadillidium nasatum
CAATTTACCCACTAAACTAAGCAAACTTTTACATCTATAACTCCCGCACTCAAATTTATCACACTTTCCCTTAAATAAAGAGACCATACACGCATCTTGCCAATCTTGAGGCACCTTCCCCATTACCCAACATAAATTAAATAACCTCACTAACAAATGTACTGCACTTACCCCCTCCCCTTTCCAATAACATCTTTCAGCTTATCCCACCCAAACCTGTCTATTTACCCCTCTCCACTTACCTCAGAGCGTTACCTCTTTCTTCCATCGAAGTCTCACCATCAACGGGGGAGGGAAGTAGCGCTCCCGAGGCGATGAGATTACCCCTTATTGAGCATATGGGATGGGTACTTCCCATCTCTTCCCGGTGCCTAATAGTTCGTTCTCTTTTGAGTCACCTTAAACACAGTGTAAGCTCTCCGTCACACACATAAAACACTAGTACAGAATACACCCTTTTTATAAAAAAAAAATAAATAAATAAATGACGGCGTCTCCAACAGTAACCTCGGAGAAGCCCCGGGGGGCGGCTTCCTAAAATAATCTCTCATCAACCCTTTCCCCGTGTTTGTTGCCTCCTGTGATGAGGTTGGTGCCACGTAGATAATGCAGCTGACTTGTCCTGATGTACGGTCTATTTTTTTCATTAATTTTTGCAACATTAGCAGCCTGCACTCCAATTTCCACTTTGTTGACCATCATCTCTTCTTCTAGAACTTATCTCTTATTATTGACCGAAACTCAGATGCTTGAGGGTTTTGATAGCAAATCCTATTCTGTTTCCTCCAACTGTCTCTATCCTCAATTTTCATCCAAAGGCAGTTGTTGTGCATACGTGCGCAGCGATGTTGTTTGTTTTCGTGTCTCTAATTTGGAGTCTTCCGAATTTTCCACCTTATGGCTCAAGCTCTCTTCCTATTCAACGACTAAATTCATTTGTTCTGTTTATTTATCTCCAAATTCTACTGACTATCCTAAATTCTTCGACTATTTAAACTCCAAAATAGAGCACATTTTCTCTTCTTCTCCTATCTCTGAAATCATCATATTAGGTGATTTCAAAAGTCACCACAGCCAATGGCTTCCATTTCGCTATCCAAAACGACCTTGAGCAGTTTGTGCAGCTCCCTACTCGCATTCCTTGATCGTCTTGGAGATGAACCCAACATTCTAGACCTTTTTCTAACTTCTAATTCTTCTTCTTATGCTGTTCAACTCTTTCCTCATCTGGGTTCCTCCGATCACTTCCTTATCTCTGTATCTTCTTCTATCTCTTCAAGTCATTAGCAGGAAAGACTCCCTTCTATTGAAGGGAAACTTTGGCATCATTTCGGTGCCGCAAGCTCGTAGTACTTGCTGTCGTATTTCTTTGATTTCACATGGAATGATTATTACTTCGGTGGGAGGGGTCCCTTGGAAGGTGCAGAACACATTACAGAGGTGATTTTCTCTGGAATGGAGATGTGCATTCTATTTTCTTTTCATTCTACTAAGTCTAACAAACCTTGGTTTAACTCTGCTTGTTCTCGTGCTATCCGCCGCAAAGATGCTCCCTTCAGGGATTACCGTCGTCTTCAAACTCCAGAAACTCACGCTACTTATATTTCATCCAGGAATCGTGCGAAATCTATCCTTCATAACACTAAAAACCCTTTTCTTAGTAGAAAATGCAATAATCTTTCTGGTTCCTCATCTTCACGTTCTCTCTGGCATTTTACAAAAAAGTGTCAACCCTAACTTTGCTTCTTCCTCTTTCCCTAATTAGTACCTTCTGACTCGACAACTCCTGTTTTACCTTCTTCTAAAGCTGAACTGAATATTTGGGAACATCTCAATTCTTCTAATTAACTTATCTCTGATCATTGCATTTGAAAATTGCGTCTGTAAAATTATTTCGTATTTATCTCATTCATAATTTGTTTTCATTCTAAGTCAAAAACCTTCAACTGATCATTCAAACTCTCTAAAGTATGGAAATTAACTTTTCAATCTATCATCAGTATGGCTTTCGTAAGAGATGCTCTACTGGTAATCTTCTTTCCCTTCTACCTGACTCTTGGTCTTCTGCTCTTCGGCATTTCGGTGAATCCATTTGCTGTGGCGCTGGACATATCGAAAGCCTTCGAAAGAGTCTGGCACAAAGCTTTATATATATATATATATATATATATATATATATATATATATATATATATATATATATATATATATATATATATATATATATATATATATATATATATATATATATATATATATATATATATATATATATATATATATATATATATATATATATATATATATATATATATATATATATATATATATATATATATATATATATATATATATATATATATATATATATATATACACAAAATCCCAACGAATAAAAGGACTAAAACTAAAAATCGTTAATAAAACCTCTTTCTTTCGGAGGTCTCATTCTTATCTGCATCCCATCTTCAAGCGAGAATTTAGAAAAAAATATTTAAAAAAAAAATTCTATTTTTTTTCGAATTCTCTCCTGCAAGTTGGAGATATGAATGCGACCTCAGAAAGTAGTTTAAGTAAATATTTTCTGTTTTTATGTTTTTGTTATTTGGAAACTTTTACAATTTATTTCAACATGGTTGCAGTATTTTTTTTTTGGAATATATATATATATATATATATATATATATATATATATATATATATATATATATATATATATATATATATATATATATATATATATATATATATATATATATATATTCCAATATTGTTCTTCAGGGATCTGCCTTGTTTCCTACTCTATTCCTATTCTTCATTAATGATCTTCTCAAATGAACATCTATCCCTATCCATTCATATGCCAATGACTCAACCCTCTCTTCTCTACTCATCCCAAATCTGCTCCTTCAATTGCAACTTGAATTGCTTCACGTCATTATCTTTCAGATTTCATTCTTGCTCTTCCAGAAATGATTTCCCAGATTGGTTATTTCAACCTTGTGAAATTCAACTTTTAAAAAACTCATCTCCTTGAAATCTCCCTCTGGTTCTCCCATATTTCCTGTTAATAGTATAAACTTCTTTGGCCTTTATATAAAAAATTGTCTAGAAACCATACATAGCAATGGTTGCTAGGGTAGGCTAAAAGAAGCTGGGAGTTCTGATTAGAATGAGAAAATCTTTTACTTCTTCGCAGTTATTCTAATTATACATGGGCTTCATCCGCCCTTGTATGGAATACTGCTCTCATATCTGGAGTGGCTCAGGTTTCACCCTTCTTTTGAAGTTGGTTGAGTCAAAGGCTAGAAAACGGATAAACTTTCATTTCTTTCTAGTTCACATGACCTTTTATGTCTGCGACTAGACGTTGGTGACTTGTTTCTTTTTTATAGGTACTACAGTGGCAAATGGTCGAGGGAACTGTCCACTCGCATACCTCACCATTACGGCAACCTCGTAGCACAAAGATTGCATTGTCTGCTCATAAATTTTGTGAGAACATACGCAACTCCATGCTTGTTTTCTGTATGGACTCTTCCTTTCTAGCCACCTCTGTTTTGCGGAATTCTCATACAACTTCTTTGCTTCCTGATGAATTTTTCTCAATTTCTTTAAAGTCCACGCCTGTGCTCTCCCACGAAATTTCCGTTAAGTGGGACTTGTAGATTTTATTTTCTTTTATTGCTCTAACATCCACTTCTTGAATAGGGCTCTGCCGTGATATAAACATCTCTCTTCGAGAACTCACTTCGACAGTATGGTAAAATATTTACGTATATTTCTCACTCGAAGGACTCAAAGACGTGTGAGGATTTTATCATTGATCTTTCATTCAGAGGTTTTTAGACGTGCTAACAAAAATAGGAGAGTAATGCATCCTTTTAAGACGTCATTTTTGACTAGGGTTTGTTGTATTACTGCTGTAGTAAGTTCCATATTGTATATAAGAAAGTAAATTGTCTAGAGAGCTTAGGGAATGAAATACTACTGTTCTATTATTTCGTTTAACATAATAATAATAATAATAATAATAATAATAATAATAATAATAATAATAATAATAATAATAATAATAATAATAATAATAATAATAATAATAATAATAATATTAATGACGTTGAAGAGAGATAATGATCAGAATAACATTAAGTGTAAATAAAATAATTGATATGTTTCTACCGTTTATGTTTGTATGTATGTACGTATGTTGCAAATGAGGTAGTAAATGGACGGATGGGAATGTGTGTTTGTTTTTAATTTTGAGAGAGAGTAATTCATATCCATGGTTGTGGCAATAGAGAATGTATTCCCTCCATGTTCTTATGTATGTATGTGTAAGTGTATGTAAATAATATTGAATAAAAACTAAGAATGTTGTCTATACAATTTGTAAATGAAGGTTTATGTGTGCGTTGCATTCTTGCTATTAAGAAAGAGAGAAAGAAAGAAAGTGATAATAAGCCGTATTCATTGAAACCAATATTGAAATACTAAAAATTAATTATTCCTACTACATAATAATGATAGTTTGTGTATGCGTGTGAGCGTGAGTATGAATGTGAGCGGTTACGTTAGAATGATAGTGATTACTAGAAGGAAAAAGATATGATGTTATGGTGCACATGATATATTAAGGAAATAGAACTGCTACTACAACTGACCTCGTCATGTTAAAATAATTTGGTAAGAGAGCGTAGGGTGAAGGGTATGTAATATACCCATCAGTCTACAACTAACACCTTGAAAATAACAAAGTAAAATGACATGGTGTATATAGTAGGAATGCTACAACAACTATTGCAACTACTATTACGATTAACATCATAGCAAATAACAATAATAATAATAATAATAATAATAATAATAATAATAATAATAATAATAATAATAATAATAATAATATTAACAATAATATTTACATGGTGGTAAAAGAATTAATAATTATAACAAAGCTAAAGGATTTTGTATTCCAAAAGCTAAATATTTTGCCAGATCAT
>SEYY01005447.1:12500-20000 GCA_009176605.1 Armadillidium nasatum
ATGAAAAAAAATACAATTTGACCTTATTTTGAAGTCACAAAAATGAAGGAACGAGGCGATTTTAAACTACGAAAAGTGAAAAACATATTAAGGTAATTACAAAGTAAGTAAGTGGCCCACTAATTCTCCTACAGCTGTAATTCGGGGATTGTGAAATCAATTCCCAAAATGAACAAACCTAAGATAAAAAGATAATTCGATAAAACAACGATTGTCGCATGTAAAGCACAATGGTACATAAGTTATGAATGGCAACAAAGTCTAAAGAAGAAGAAAACACAATCATAATCAATTTCGACTTTTCAAAAAAAAGCCGAAAAGTATATGAAAAGTATTTGCAGAAAAGAGCAAGAGAATTTCTATAAAGTAGAAGCTCTCTCGAAAGATTTTAGGGCAAGTCATATTTGCTTCAATAAGCCCTTTTTGGACATGTTTAGTTGGGGATATTCCCCTATATATATTAGCCCCGTAAGAGTAAGAAGTACTGTATAGTAGTACTTTATGAAATGCCTTGGAGAAAACGAAACCATCTTCAAGGATAGACTCTTCTCCTCTGGATTAAAAGTTGATTGTACGGAGTCAAAGAAGCTAACAGGGGACGAGGAGACCATGCAGGTGATGTGGCAGATTCCAAAGGAGAGGTACCAGGAGCAGAGGATGCCGATTTTGTGATTGAAGAAGCAGATGCGTAAAATGCTATGTCTGTAGATAGAGCAGCAGATGCAGAAACAGAAGCGGAATGTGCAGACTCTGAAGATGTGCAGGAGCAGATGTTGCAGACGAAGTGGAAGCAGGTACAAAAGTTAATATCAAACGTTTGATAGAGACCATGTCCGACCGGTCATTTGGAAGCTGTAATTTGAAGCACCACTCGATAAGCTCAAGAACTAAGAAGGACATGTATAAAGTGCCTCTAAAGCTCTTCTGATGCCATCGAATTGAACAATCACATGAGTATACGTTTTCAAAACCTCTGGTATATAAGAACACTGAGATAGATGCAAAGACTGAAGGACGTAGAACACAAACTCCTTCATGCGAAATACAAAATTTCTCATGAATATGTCGACGTCTTGCTTGTACTGTTGGGCTGTAGCAAAGATGTCGGCAGAACACAAAGGAGTTTTGTAAGTAACAGCCTGAAACGATGAATACCTAAAATCATTGAGGGTACAACGCAGTCTGAGAAGAAACATAGGCTGCGAAATTAGCCAATTGTTCTTGGCGGTTAAAGCAGAATTTAGGGTAGTGTGCAATCGCTTCACAAAACCTTTGGCCTGAAAATTCGAAGTCGGTGAAAACCAATTAAGTGAGAAAGTTGTAAGAAGAACTCACTCCAGAACTGAATACCTCTGCTTATGATAATGTAAGGTGGCCACTTGTGATCCACTGTAAGAATGTGTACTAAACGGACTTTGCAGAAATGCCGGACATAAGAGAAGCTTCCATTCATATCGTAACCTAGGCTGGTTAGAAAGTAGCAGTAAACGCTAGGAGTTGACCGGTGGGAAAACAGCAATAAAGGGATCGTTAATATTAATATGAACAGTTTTAAAGAGTTGCAAAGGAATTTTCAAAGGTTCACCCGAATATTTGGTATGCTGGTGCACTTTAGAACACTGGAACTGGTGGCACTCCCTAACCCATAAGCGGATGTTCTTTTCCAAGTTGAGTTAAAAGTAACGCACCTTTATAAGTTTAAGGAAAGGCTCTAAACCAGGATTGGACATACTATGAAGGTTTTCAAAGATCTGCCTACTACTTTATGAGGTGCTGAAACATTATAATACACAGAAAGGTTGCCGGACAAGGTGAAAGATTTAAGTCTGCCACATAAAGGAAGTAGCACTAGATCAGAGTCCTGAAGACGGGCAATGGAGAAAAGATCAACAGGATCCAGAGAAAGAGAAGAGACAGAGAGAGGTAGAGTATCAGCAACAACATTTTGCTTAATAAAAGGAGTAGAAAGACCCACCGAGGAAATGTTAAAATCATGAAACTCCAAGAATAACTGGAAGAAGAGCCACTTCTCAGGAGACAAGCGCAAGGAATGCTCATGAAGAAGATGGAATACCTAACGAAGGTGAGAAGCGTGTTCCTCCTCAGAAGAAGAGAAATTAAAAGATCCTCCATGTGAACAAAGACGAAAGGGACATCACGATATATAGAGTCCATGAAAAGTTGAATAAGGGACCCAGAGTAACGAAGACCAAATAGTGTAAAAAGAAACTCGAAAAGATCGAATGGGGTGATGACGACTGTTTTCTCAGCGTCATCAGGATGGATAAAGATCTGGTGGAAGATTCTCAGTAGATCCACTTTATTAAAGACAGATGCACCATGCAGCTTGGTGGAAATGATGTAATAGCGTTAAGTGCTCTAAAATCACTATAAGGTCTCTTTTTAGGAACAAGGGGGAGAGGAAAGGACCACAGGGATTTAGAGAGATGGATAATACCGATTTTTAAAAGAGTGCAGAATTCATGCTTATCTATGGCCAGTTAGACTTTTGCGAGATCCTCACTCTATCAAAAACAGTGGTGACGTCTCCGGTTTCGAGCCTATGAAACACCAGAGAGGAAAAATTTTAGCTGCACAAAGGATTAAGAGGTGATGTCAGGTTAGAGAACTCAAGTAACAGTCAGTCTACCTCAAAAAGGAAACTGAGATATGGAAAAGAATTGTAGTGGAAACTTCAGAAGACACAAAACTAAATCGAGTGTCAGTTATAGTGTCGAAGATGGTAAAATTCCGACGGTAGATGAGAAGACCGTGACGGAAAGAAGCCCATCCCCATCAAAAGCTAAATTATGTCAGCGACCACGAACGTCCGCTAAAAATCACGTCTGACGGATCTTCGGGGAATTCGCAAGCTAAAAGCATTAGGAATAGTACTAACGGAGGTGCCAGTTTTTCACTAAAAATTCTATCTTAGTGCCAAAGATCCTGACAAGGATGTAGAAACAGATGTTAAAGACCATGGTCTCCTCATAACTTGTATCATGCTGGCTGGTGGTGGAATCTGGGGATGGTGGCGGAATAGACACCGGACTAGATGATCAATTAGCAGAAGTCAAAGAGCTCGGCGATGAAGGTCTTTCTGTAGTTTGCAATTATGTTGATTTAAATGGAGCTAGAGTCGGAGCGATGCGGCGGAGACCGGTCTGGATTACGAATTGAAGCCGAAAAAGTCAAAGGAGAGGATGGTTTGAAGAAGAAGTCCTTTTTATCAGGCTAGGAACACCATGGAGTACATGAATGTTCATTAGCCCCTTAATACAAATGATTACGAAAACTTGCTGTCGCTGTGATTCCAAGAAAGTTCGAATATCTACAGGAAGTTGTGTTTTAATTCTGATCTAAAGTGAGACGAGAAATTGTCTGGCATCGTTCTCAAACCAACCTCCAAACACGGCGCCGGAGAGCGACTTTCTTTAGGAACCTGGTCTCAAAAATTACAATTTCTTGAGTGACTTTTTAGCTGAAATTGCCCTTCTATATAAGACAACGTATTTGATTATATATATATATATATATATATATATATATATATATATATATATATATATATATATATATATATATATATATATATATATATATATATATATATATATATATATATATATATATATATATATATATATATATATATATATATATATATATATATAGATATATATTTTTGCTTGTATTTGATCATATAGGCCTATGTATATATATAATATATATATATATATATATATATATATATATATATATATATATATATATATATATATATATATATATATATATATATATATATATATATATATATATATATATATATATTATATAGCTCATAGGCCTACCAAAATTGTATCTATATCTTATAAATTATTCCGTTCATTTTTTTTGTTTAAAAGCATTTTGGGCAAAGCTATATTAAGTTGCTTCACAATATATATATATATATATATATTATATATATATATATATATATATATTTAATAATAATTTTAATAATATAATAATAATAGATAATAAGAATAATAAATAATATATATATATATATATATATATATATATATATATATATATATATATATATATAATATATATATATATATATATATATATATATATATATATGTTTTTAAAGCACAAAATTGGTATCGGTATCGGTATCGGCATATTGGTATCGGAAAGTATCGGTATCGGCAAAGTTTAAAATCTTGGTATCGGTATCGGTAAAAATTTTGATATCGCTCCATCCCTAATATATATATATTCGAATTGTATAGTATAAAACATTTAGTGAACATGACATAGTTACCAATTTTTAGCAGCACCTGAAAAAGGAAAAATATATAATATATAATATTAGAAAATGGTAGAGTAATCCATATTATAAAAAAAAAAGAAAAAGAAAAACTAATTTAAGACATTCAAGGTATACATACGAGTATTAAAAATTTTAAGGTTTGCTTTCAATATTTCAAAGGAATTTTGAAATGAAATACAAATGTGAACTGTTATTTTTTAAAATATTTTTTAAATTGTAAATAAGGATAGAGGGTTGATTTGGTCTTCAAAGTGAAATAGAAAGAAGAAGTTTCCAAGCGGAAAACTAAAACAAACGATCATTTTTCCTATCCAGAAATATATGGAAAAAAAAAAAGAAAAAAAAAAGAATGAGATTGAGCAGAAGCACCAATTTTTTTATCTTCACCAAGTAATACTCGTTTACTATGAAATACGACCTACGAAAAAGATATTATTATTATTATTATTATTATTATTATTATTATTATTATTATTATTATTATTATTATTATTATTATTATTATTATTATTATTATTATTTATTATTATTATTATTATTATTATTATTATTATTATTATTATTATTATTATTATTATGAATATCATTATATTATTATTATTATTATTATTATTATTATTATTATTATTATTATTATTATTATTATTATTCTTAGTTGTAGCAGAAGTAGTGGCAAAAGCAGAACTAATGCCAAAATTGTTGTGGTATTATTTTCAGAAAAGTAATATTAACAGTAGTTGTTGAAAATGTATTAATAACCTACCAGAAGTAGTAATAGTAGTAATAGTAGCAGTATTTACTGACAGTAAATGAGATATTAATGGCAGTAATAGAGGTGTCATTAATAAAAATAGTAGTAATAGTAGTAGTAGTAACATAACTTTCTTAAGTTGGTAAGAGTTTACTTTTAATTAATATTTTATATTAAAAGAAAAAATAGGAAAAAAAAATTTACCTCCCCCCCCCCTCCCGCAAAATAAATAAAAATTAAATTCTTGAGGAGAAATTTTGAAATAAATTTTAATTAACTAAGAAAAGAAAGGAGGAAAAATTAAAAAAAATTTTAAAAGAAATTTAATATTTATAAGAAAAAAATTATTAAATATTTCAGAAAAAGGAAAAAATTATTAAAATTTTTAAATCGTTATTCCAAAAATTATATTTTTTTTTAATTTTCTTTGGCCTTAATTAATTAGTACATCTTTAGAATTATTGAAAAAAGGGAATTTTATTTTGTGGCATGAAAAACATTTAGTTCAAATATTAAAGACTTCATTTATAAAATTTTTAGTTTATTTACAATTTTTTCCGTTAATATTTTTAGAATTTAAATTTGATATATATATATATATATATATATATATATATATATATATATATATATATATATATATATATATATATATATATATATATATATATATATATATATATATATATATATATATATATATATATATATATATATATATATATATATATTATATATATATATATATATATATATATATATATATATATATATATATATATATATATATATATATATATATATATATTATTATATATATATATATATATATATATATATATATATATATATATATATATATATATATATAGTATATCCTTGAAATAGGCTATGCCCGTATATATGGCGTTCTAATAAATATATATATATATATATATATATATATATATATATATATATATATATATATATATATATATATATATATATATATATATATATATATATATATATATATATATATATATATATAGGGATGGAGTGAAGTATCGGTATCGGTATCGGCATATTGAGCATCGGTATCGGCATTGATATCGGTATCGGCAATTACAGTATCGGTATCGGTATCGGTAAAATTTTTGGACAAAAGTAAAGTATCGGTATCGGTATCGGTAGTAGTATCGGCAAGTATCGGCATATTTTTAGGTATCGGTATCGGGGAATTTTTAATATCGGTAAAAATTTTGGTATCGCTCCATCCCTAATATATACTATATATATATATATATATATATATATATATATATATATATATATATATATATATATATATATATATATATATATATATATATATATAATATATATATATATATATATACAGGTGTGGAGACCAACGATTTATTTATTTAGTTTGAGGAGAGGTAGATAACGTTGGTTTAGGTCTGTCTAAATAAATCTTTTCGATAACTTCGTAGATTTTGTGTCTGAACTTTTATTTAGAAAATAAATTTTCTCCTTTTATCTTTTCTCTTTTGCAGATGGGATCATCTCTTCTTTATGTAGACATACATGTGAAAATAGGGACCGACCGGGGCTGGAATTTTGCCGGGGCCGGGACCGTCGGGCCGGGGCTCGGGGCCGGGGTTCTGGCCTGGGTTACCTAAAATTTGTAAAGAGGTCAAAAGCACTGAAATTTTTGGTTAAAAAAATTAGATATTAATTTAATTGAGGTTTATTTAATTATAAGGAAGGAGTAGAATAGTCAACATTCACTTAAATTAATCATTATATGCATTTTCTTCGAAAAAAAAAGTTAAGAAAATTACAGATTTTGTATAATAAAAGTTTAAAAAAGTACAAAAATTATTTTTTTTTTTTTTTTTTATTCATAATAGTGATTCAACAGGTTTACCTAATTAAGACCCTGAAGTAAAGTTTGAAAAAATGTAAGATATAAAATTATCAATATAACCTGTATTTATACATATTATTGTTATTTTATTGCTATGTGTCAAACTTGTATCATTTAGCTACATTATATCAAAATTATTATTTTGTTTATACTTTCAGTCAATATTGCTAAATGATCAGCTTCGACAGTATGGGTGTACTTTACAATGTTTCAGGATAGACTCGAAATAGCTAAATGTAACATCTGCAATCAGGAAATTAGAAGATGATCTCAGGGTGCCCATAGGAAAAAAAATTTCAACCAAATTGCGTATTTTCTTTGTTCAGTAAAGAGGCAAGAATATTTTATTTTCTTTCGAAATTTGCACGTACTGACATCACTTTGCCAAGTGCGATAATAATAATTAAAATAATAATAATGATAATAATAATAATAATAATAATAATAATAATAATAATAATAATAATAATAATAATAATAATAATAATAATAATAATAATAATAATA
>SEYY01005448.1:0-2500 GCA_009176605.1 Armadillidium nasatum
GGAAATTTGGACAAGGAAAGAACAGAGAAAAACATGAAACTTCAGGAAAGGAAAAGGAAACGGTTGACATTTGAAAGTAAGATGAGACACAAAGATACGCAAAAATGTGTAAGTTCAGTTGAATTATCAGGCAGTGAGAGTGATGTGCTAGAAGAATCATTTTCCTTAGAATCAGAAGAAATGGAAGAATGTCACCCTCAAAATAGAAACCAGTATCCTGAGTTGTGTAAAGCATTAGAGAGGACAAATGTGAGCAATAGAGATGCATGTCTCATAGTTAATGCTGCCCTCAAGGACCTCGGACTTGTGTCACCAAAAAACGTTGTTGATCCAAGTAAGTTACAACGCCAAAGAAAATACTGGAGAGACAAACAGTCAGAGAAGCATTTGCTGCAACACAGAGGTATGGTCTGCATTGGTTTCGATGGAAAAATAGATGAAACACTTGTCGATACTGGAGGTGTGCGTAGAAAAGTTAGAGAAGAACATTACGTGCTAGTGTCATTTCCAGATGCATGTTACATCGATCACGTTAGTCCTAACTCAGGAAGATCTCCAGATGTATTTAATGAAATTCTGGGTATTATTGAACGAACAAGATCTACAGAGACTTTAAGAGCAGTGATTTGCGATGGAACTCCTGTGAATACGGGTAACAAGAATGGAATAATCACACTGTTGGAGTTACATCTTAAAAGACCACTTCAATGGCTCATATGCATGTTGCATTTTAATGAACTGCCACTCAGGAAGTTATTTAGTGTTGTTGATGGGAAGACAACTGGCCCATCATCACATGAAGGACCTATAACCAAACTGCTCTCATTTGATCCTCAGACCAAACCCATCATTAATTTTCAACCAATTCCAGGCTCTGTAGTTGATGTTCCTGAAACAGTTACGAAAGATCTAAGTTCTGACCAGCTGTATTTACTAAAAATCTGTTTATTAATTCAGCAAGGGGTACAAAATGCAGATCATAATAATATGCGGTATTTGAAAACTGCACAGCCGGGTGCCTTAAGCCATGCAAGGTGGCTAACTAAAGCTAACAGACTGCTTCGATTGTACGTTTCAACAGAATCCGCATCTGATGATCTGAGGCGTTTGGTACGATTCGTACTGAACTTCTATGCCCCCATATGGTTCTATATCCGCTCCCATCCCTTCTGTCAAGATGGTGCAAAGAATTTTCACTTTATGGTATCACAATATCAAAAACTTTCTCCTGAGGATCAGAACATCATTTCTCCAGTGCTCCTAAACAACTCCTATTTTTGTCATCCAGAAAACTTGTTGCTAGCTGGTGTTGCAGATGAACGGGAAACAATAAGAAGATTTTCATGTCAACAAATTCTTCAAGCAAGAAAGAAAATATCCTCCACCAATGTGCAAGTTCGCTGCTTTGATAAAAGGCAGCTAAACGTCAATCTCAACGCCACTTCCTACATGGAAATGATAGACTGGGGGAGTACTCCTATCACCCCCCCACCTCTTCTTGATGATATTAGTGATGATATTTTGGTTAGTAATCAACAAATTCTCCTACCAAAGTATCCGTGTCATTCGGTCGATGTTGAAAGAAATGTCAAAGATGTTTCCGCTGTTTCTAGTAGGGTCATTGGTCATACTTCTCGACATGGTGCAATACTACAAACCAAACATTCTCGAATCGAAATACCTTCAGTACAGACAAAATCTGATTTTCTATGAGATTTTGTACTATGCAGGTTGTTTAGCATGTAAGAATGTAAGGATATTTAAGCTATACTGTATATCTGGCTATATATATATTTTTGTTTTTAAATAAGAAGATTCAAGGTAAAGTTGGGGTATGAAAACAAATCTTGAAGAACTTACTTTTAACACATTTCAGTTTGTATCTGAAGTGAGCACCAAAATAAAGTTGTTTCAAATCTGCACTACAACTTTTGTATCTTTTCAACCCAGCTTAATATATATATATATATATATATATATATATATATATATATATATATATATATATATATATATATATATATATATATATATATATATATATATATATATATATATATATATATATATTTTTTTTTTTTTATGAGGAAAACTGTAACAAAAAACCACTAATTATGCTTGTAAATATTTTACGAATGCAAAACTGCTTTCAAAAAAAAATTCCCCTAAAAAAGTGTCGATATGTCGAGAGCTTTTGTCGAAGGTTCGCGCTCAAAGTAGAGATTTGAATTTTGGAAATTTAACAAAAAAATTTAAAATCTCTACGCAAACAAAAATTTCTTCAATTTTTATATTGGAATTGTATAGATGTTTGAACGACCTGAAAGCTATGAAGATGTAGCTTTGCAATTTCCAATATAAGCAAGTACGAATTTAAAATTCAGCTTAAACTTTATTTAAAGTAATCGAACGTCAGCTCAAGTTCCAGAGAAATTAGACTTAAAAGAAAACATACCTTATAAAGATGACGCAAATTTGAAGTTGTTTTCTTGAAGAAATT
>SEYY01005448.1:7500-17500 GCA_009176605.1 Armadillidium nasatum
TAGGTTAATATTACGACTATAATGTGTTATAAAATTAATTATTATAAAATTTAAAATAATCGAAATTCGGAATATTATATAATGTATGCAATTATGTATAATTTTAATGGGCTCAAGGGACGAATTCGTCTCCCCAGAAGCTCATTTCAGTTTAGTATCAAAACATGTAAAGTACACGATATTTGTAAATGTAAATTTGTAACTGAAAAAATAAATAAAGATTAAAGATTATTATTATTATTATTATTATTATTATTATTATTATTATTATTATTATTATTATTAAATTCTGACTTTGAGTTTGTTTCAAGCAAATTAAAATAATTTTTAAAATTATAAAAAATTACAACTAAGAAATTTTTTCTCCAATAACTCCAATAGCATAAGTATCTTCTGATTTTGATTTAGCGTTTTCATTGATGTCTGAATTCTTTTCTTCATAAAAATTCCAATTTTGAACTTCTCCAGAACCGAATATTAGAAAGAGAATTGAATCGAAAATTAAAATTCCTCCTGTGATAAAGAAAATTTTTCGCCACGAGTCAAAAGTTTGCTGTAAAAGAAAAAAAACAACTATATGTATATATATATATATATATATATATATATATATATATATATATATATATATATATATATATATATATATATATATATATATATATATATATATATATATATATAGCATCAGCGAAGCATCCTCATCAAAAATTAACATCTGCATCCGCATCCTCACTTACGAAAACTCATCCGTATTTGAAAATTCTATATCCGCATCCGCAAATGAGAAAATAAGACAAGCGATCCATCACTAATTTATATATATATATATATATATATATATATATATATATATATATATATATATATATATATATATATATATATATATATATATATATATATATATATATATATATATATATATATATATATATTCCATACAGAGATTAAATTTTTGAAGATACTTTTTCATTTTAATTTATTCTCAAAGTTCAAAGTGGAAAAAGAATTTATCTTCAGACCAACTCTTCATTTTCCTACTGTACCCAAACAAAAAACTAGATAGAAATATTTTTACTATAATTGAAGCTACATTCCCGAAAAGCCAGTTCATTCTTATAAATTCTAACTCTCTCTCAATTTATAGCTTCTTCAGACACAAAGAATCTCACCCAATGCTTCTCAGATCCTCTATAATTTATTTATTTAAGTGTACCAGCTGTAATGTTGCATATGTAGGTCAAACTGGTCTACAACTGAAAGTAAGGATTGACAAGCATAGAGGAGTTTCCTTTAGAACAGACCATCCTCTTTGCTCTCCTGTACACTCTGCCATAAAAGACCATGGATGTACACCACCATTTTTCTTCATTAAATTTCTCTGTTCTTCAACATGCATTTTTCCTTCTTGATCGTAGGATTTTGAAGTTTTATATATATAACTCATTGCTCATCTTTAAATGTTCAAGTTTCTTCTATTGTCCTTTTCAACTCAATAATGAAGTCCTTTTTCCCAAATTAGTCCAGCCTTTTTATTTCTATATATGCTATTTCAATATTAATATTATTACTTTATTTTTTATTTTTTTATTGCAATTATTATTATTTTAAATATCTTATATAGAGTTAGTGAATTTATATTTTGAATGTATTTTAAAATAGAAATTTGTAAAACTTAGTTTGTGCTGAAGACGGACCGAGATACGGTGTTAAACTTTCACAGTGTATTAAATATTTATGTGGAAACCCTTAGTATTGGCTTCTAATTAGATTAAGGAGTGGATTGTACACAGGATAATAATGTTAAAAAACACATAGGTTCTTATCCGATTTACATTTGTTTTCATTTTATAGCGTGATGACATTTAAACCAAATATCATACATTAACATTTGGGCTATCAAAGTGTTAATTTAATAAATGTTCTAAATTACCGCCATTGACCTCTAAACATTTTCGAGTTTTGAGGCATTGAAAACAATCGTATTCTCTCGCTTCAGATTAGAGCTACAAGAAAGATAAAGGAAAGTTGATCCATGACCTACCTCATAGTCATCAGATATTTAGTGTTGCATGGGTCATTTTTACTATATATATATATATATATATATATATATATATATATATATATATATATATATATATATATATATATATATATATATATATATATATATATATATATATATATATATATATATATATATATATATATATATATATATATATATATATATATATATATATATATATATATATATATATATATATATATATATATATATATATATATATATATATATATATATATATATATATATATATATATATATATATATATATATATATATATATATATATATATATATATCAGTTGGGTTGAAAAATTCAGATCAGTTGTGTAACTTTCGGGCATTAATTAAGACGCAAAAAAAATTTTTTTCGAATATTATTTTTATTTTTATGTAAATAATATTGATAATAACATCTAAATAATAATAATAATAATAATAATAATAATAATAATAATAATAATAATAATAATAATAATAATAATAATAATAATAATAATAATAATAATAATAATAATAATAATAATAATAATAATAATAATAATATCCTCACAGTAAGAATAACCAACAAAAAAATAAAATATGTACAGAAAAGCACGAAATGAACGAATTGAAAGCACAAAGAAATTTCAATTTGCTTTTAAAGTGCTCATTTAAATAAATGAATCACTTATAATAATAACCGGAAGTAAAATTTAATATAAAAAAAAGATATGATTTAATCAAGGGATAATTTTGACATTGTTCAAAATATGACGGAGAAATTACGCCGAGTCAAAAATCAGACTATCGCAAAATTTTGCGGGCGAACTCGAGGTGAGAAGACGGCAACTTTATAATGACAAATAAATTTTTTAAAAAAATAATGAATTCGATTTTTTTCCCCAATTAATAATTATAACAAGAATAACCCCCCCCCCCCAAAAAAAAGGATGTTAATTAAATAATAAAAGGAAATTAATGTATATATATATATATATATATATATATATATATATATATATATATATATATATATATATATATATATATATATATATATATATATATATATATATATATATATATATATATATATATATATCTTTCAATTTTGAAAAGCGATAAATACTGCAACACATTTACCTTCATAAAGGTAGTTAATTCAAAAAAATCTTTAATGTCATGCAAATCAAGCAATGAGTCAATACTATGTCCCAGTTTTAATTTATCAAAGCTTATTTTTAAACCAAATACTTCAAATTTAATATCAAAAGCACCAAGAAAGCCAGATTTTTCTCTGGGAGAAACTAAATCAGGTACATAGGAACAAGCATTATGCAGAGAACTCAAATTTGTATGAGGTTCTGCAATTTTAGAGCTAGTGTTACCGCTGTGCTCAAATCTAGTATCTAAATGCATTAGTACTGGTACTTTGTCAACATTATCATAAAATTTACAATGCAAGCTACTATCAACATCACTATCTTCACGCGCATCACTTATCATGCCAATTTCTTTGGTATTTACCAATAAATCTAAATTAAGAATAGACCTAACACCGTTGTTTGAAGTAGCCCATTCGGAGGGACAGACACTTCGCTAGTAGGGCAGGGGGTGCTAGATTTAGTTAAATTCTCCGCAATAATGGCAATTTTTTCTTCAATATCAATTTCAAAATCTAAAGCATTATCAGGCTCACTTTTATAAAAATTTTCTAAAGATTCAAATTTTATTATGTTAGATAGAATAGCTTTATTAACTTTTTCATATAATCTAATGCAATTTTTAATTTCTTCTAATTTCTCTAAAATAAATGAATAGCAGGGACTAGTTTTAATTTTAGTAAAAATAACCTCGATATACCGTTTCATATCCTCTCTTTCAATAATAAGAAGGCGATTTAATGATCGGCATTCAGCAAACTCCGCCATTTCAAATTAATAAGCAATTCAATTTGTTAAACAGTAAAATTTAAAATTAATAAGTAATTCAATTTGTTAAACAGTAAGATTTAAATTAATAAGTAATTCAATTTGTTAAACAGTAAAATTTAAATTAATAAGCCTTCATCCAAGTTAAAGTAAATTCCAAGTAATCAAAGAAACTCAATTAAGCTAAAGGTGAGTAAAATTACAGTTAAAATAGGCTAATCCAATAGACTTCGGGTCCATCTTAGCATTTAGATAATCAAGCGAGTATTTCCGTTTTTAATTTACTTTGGAAAGCTGTTGGGATTTCTGTGGCGTGAAACCCATGAAAACGCTCTAGGCAGATATTGTAACTGCTTTTGCCGAGAATAAACCTTATTCTATTAAAATTTAGCCTATAAATTAATAAAAGACATTAATAAAGAACTCACCATTTAAAATATTCTGTAAAGGTAAAGTAACGGGATTTATTTGATTTCCAAAGTAAATTAACTTGGATGTGTGGCTCTTTTGTATAAGCGCATAAGTAAATTTTTATAAGTAGTTAATTGGGTAACTTTTCAGCCTAGTAGGAACATAAACTTAAACCCAACAAGCAAGAACCCTCAAAACTCTGCTCAAAACTAAGGCCTAGTAAATAGTAAAGTCCAGTCATACATTCAATTCAAGTTAAAACACTAACTCAACCCTAGAATAATAAAAATGTCAATTTAATTCAAATAGCAATATTTAAAAGATATCAGGGAAGAGTAGTCAGGTTAGGCCCTAACTTCTTTACAAAGCTCTATAAAATTCCCACTCTAGGGTTAACAGTATACTTAACTACCAATGGCTAAAAGTAATTTAAAATGTTAATTGGGGGAATACTCATCTTTCTCGACGACTTGTTCTGACTTTGATGAGTATTCAGTATTCTGAAGTTAAATTATTTCAAACATAATTGTAAAGTCAACTTACATTCGCAACGTTAAAAAAGCAAGTCTCGGCCTAGTTTTCAAGCGCATGAAGCCCGTCATAAACATGTAAATGTTGTTGTTGTTCTATAAAGTTAAGGGCGTATTTGATACTTTAAAAGTCATTTAATTAAATATGAAATATAAGGATTCTCAATAATAGGTAATTATAGTAATTATTTCAATAGTAATAATTTTAATCATAATAATAATATAATATTAATAATAATAATAAGTAATAATATAATAATTATATTAATAACAATAATTTAAATAATACTAATAATAATAGTTGTAAAAATAATAATAACATTAATTATAATTATGATAATAATAATTATTATTATTATTATTTTTGCTATTGTTGTTATTATTATTATTATTATTACTATTATTGTTATTATTATTATTATTATTATTATTATTATTATTATTATTATTATTATTATTATTATTATTATTATTATAATTGAAGCTACATTCCCGAAAAGCCAGTTCATTCTTATAAATTCTAACTCTCTCTCAATTTATAGCTTCTTCAGACACAAAGAATTTTAAAGGTGCTTAAACCAGAAGGGAAAAGAAAAGATAGAAGAATCAGATGGAAGAGAAGAGAAGAGTAGAGAAGAAAAGTGAAGAGAAAAGAAGAGAAGAGTAGAGTAGAGAAGAGAAGAGAAGAGGAGAAGAAAGTTGGAAGGATTGTTTAGAGTACGCTGTAGAATTGTACTGAAAAGAAAATTATTTTTCGAACTTAAAAATAATAACAGATTTATTTTAAAATAATTTTTTAAAAATATTTTCATAAAACAAAATTAAATAAATCGCAATTAATTTATCAAAATTCTGTGGAGGAGCAACAAAGCTTTCAAATAACATACTTTCGGCCTAAGTGAAAATTTCAACATTAGCATTACGAATTTAAAATTTATAACACGAGATTGGATTGGGCGACAAGGCTGGATCATGAAGAATAGTTCTTCGCATGGTTCTAGGGTCTGGGATTCCTTTTAACCATTTTTTTTTTTTTTTTTTTTGTCTTCCCATGTACGACTGCAGGAATTTTCCTGCAGTTGACGCCACCCTGCATTATGCTGGATACTGTGTGATGTATAAAAAAATAAAATAAAAAAAATTATTATTATTATTACTATTATTATTATTATCATTATTATTATTATTATTATTAACAAATTTATCAACATCTACGAAAAAATGTTTAAAATAGTCAAAAATTTATTTACTTATTCATTCATCTCCATAAAATATATTTAAAATGAAAGTCAAAACAATATCTCCGTTAATAATAATTTCAGAACTTAAAGCGAAATTAAAACTCCTGTTAAAAATTTAAAAAAATATTTATTTGAAAAATATTTCTTAAAAATTACAAAATTAAATAATGTCGACTTTTATCTCCAATCCTAATTGTTTTAAAAAATCTCCTTTTTTACCAACAACCTCAATAGATTTGTTGTTATTAATTTTATTATTATTATTTCTATTATTATTTATTATTATTATTTTTACTATTATATTATTATTATTATTATTATTATTATTATTATTATTATTATTATTATTATTATTATTATTATTATAATTATTATTATTATTATCTTGATTATTGTTATTATTATTATTATCATTATTATTATTATTATTTTTATTATTCTAACAATTTTAAAATCACCAAATATGATAATAATAACAATATTATAATAAAAATGAAACTGATTATTATTCTTTTTATTTTCATAGTATTATTGTTTTTAGTTTCTTTGACATAATTACTGATATATATATATATATATATATATATATATATATATATATATATATATATATATATATATATATATATATATATATATATATATATATATATATATATATATATATATATATATATCAGCCATTGCTGATGTTCGGAAAGAGGGAAAAGGACTACACATGATCCAAGAAATGTGAGTTGAGAATCGCTTCAAAGATCGTAGATAGAATACAAATGAGATTTATAAAGCGTTGTTAGAAGGATCAGAGCGGCTACTTTTCTTCAGAATGGGTTGGATACATGTATGCTTCCAACAGAGATAAAGCATTAGCACTGACGAGTAGAGAGAATAGTTGAAAGAGTAACGTCTCATCCTAGAAATGCATTCCCTCAAATCTCGAGTAGAAATACCACCCGGCAGCCTGCCTTCCTAACACTCATAGATTTCGTAAGACCATACATCTGATCAAATGTGATCACAGGTAAAGAAATGGGACATTTGTGAGAAAGAGGAGGTGGAGGAAAATTGCCTGAGTCGTACAGTGCTGAATTGGAGGAAAACAAGAGGCCAAAGAGATTAGCTTTTTCAGCTGGAGAATTAGCAACAGAACATGAATAGTTAGCATTTATAGAAACGAAGCAAATGTCCCCAAACATAAATTATAGAACAAGTTATTGTTATATATATTAAAAGAGTTAGGGAATGAATCCTTAGATACATGGTGCCTGAATCAAGGGAAAAAATAGGTGGAAGCTGTAGAGATGAGATGATATTTAACAGATTCGAAGTTAGTTCTTAAGGTATACGGACATTCGTGAAGTTTATATATATATATATATATATATATATATATATATATATATATATATATATATATATATATATATATATATATATATATATATATATATATATATATATATATATATATATATATATATATATATATATATATATATATATATATATATATATATATATATATATATATATATATATATATATATATATATATATATATATATATATATATATATATATATATATATATATATATATATATATATATATATATATATATATATATATATATATATATATATATATATATATATATATATATATATATATATATATATATATATATATATATATATATATATATATATATATATATATATATATATATATATATATTATATATATATTATTATTATTATACCTGCAACCTTTCCCACAATTGTAGGGTGGTGTTTATCGCAGGCCACATCAATTCAAGCACTCACTCCTTCACAAATCTTTTACATTCATTCTATCCTCTGTCAACCTCATACCCTCTTCCCAATTATCATAAGCTCCTTGAATTACTCATCCAACTTTCCTTCCGTCTTCTCCTATCTCTCACACTCCCCACTCCTGAAACAAATACCTTTTGAGACATTCTCACTTCTTTCATTCTACAAACATGTCCAAACCATCTCAGCATTCTTTGTTCAGCTCTGTTAACCATACTCCTTCTCTATCCACACATTTCCTTTATTCTAGCATTCCTTCTATATCCCTTCTACTAACACCACAAAGAGCTCTCAGGCCTTTCATTTTGAATTTTTTTTCTCTTCCTAGCATTCAACCTACGTACTTCACTCCCATACATAACCACCGGTATACAACATCACTCAAACATTCTCGCCTTCACTTTCTTTGGTAACCTTCCTCTACCCCAAATATCCCTCAAATCACCAGACATATTCTCCCCTTCTCTTATTCTGTGCCCAACCTCATCACCCATACTAACATCACACTCTCCAAAAATCACCCCCAGATACTTAAATAAAGTGACTCCCTCCAATCTCTCCCTACGTACTTTAATTGGTAATTCATCTCGCTCATTCACACTCGTCTCCCCTACCCCCCCCACACACTTTACATCCACAGCACTTTGCTCTTACCCGTATTTACTCTTAAACCAAAAGCATCACACTCCAAACTCATCCACCAGTACTTCCAATATTTCCTGTGTACCAACCAAAAGCAACACATCATCCGCACACATTAACACATTTGCATCCCACATACCATATTGCTCCCTCATTCTCTCCTCTTTCCCTACTCTATCCATTTTCTTACCACAATGAAAACTTCTCACCACATTTTTTTGCCACCTCACTAAATAAATTAAATAACCCGGTAGACATTACACAACCCTATCTTACACCATTATTTAAAAAAAAAAACATTCTGTTTTCACTCACACATGCCCTATTATTCCTATATAAAGTTCTAATACCTTCCAGTACTTTCTCCTCAATTGCATACTCACTCAGGACCTCTCACAGTTATATATATATATATATATATATATATATATATATATATATATATATATATATATATATATATATATATATATAATATAATATATATATATATATATATATATTATAGTGGCCACTTGAGGGCCTTTTCAGTGTACTTGGAGGATGAATAAACGAAGGCTGGGAAATGTTCTTTATTTTACAAAAAAATATAGATTTGGTTCACACGCCAGTTAGAAACAAAAACTGGAACCCTACCTAGTAGTTGCCAAACTGACTGGGGCCAGCAGAAGAAGGAATTCAATGGAGCTGAGGGCAACTGCAGTGCAATAAGCCAAGATAGCTTCTGATGGCAAAGACCACTGAAAGGCACTGAGGTGTTAATAAAAAGTTGCTTGATAAGCAAGAAGCGGTGGTTGCATACAAGAGAAATAGCGGCAATAATTACTGGTTATTGTTGGTAACAATAAATAAGTACAAACCACAACTAAAATAAATAATGCGCGGTGTTTCACAAAACTAGTAAGCTTCGAAAGAGTAAGGCGTCCATTCATTACTTCACGCGGCAATAATAAAAGACGTTGAACACAAAAGAGTATGTCTCCGAAAGCCACAGTGTAGAAATATATAGTAAAGTGCGGAAAGCTCTGCGGCTACAATATATATATTATATATATATATATATATATATATATATATATATATATATATATATATATATATATATATATATATATATATATATATATATAGTAGTATATGATATATATATATATATATATATATATATATATATATCTATCTATATACTATATATCTCAGTATATATATATATACTATGTATATATGATATATATGCTATATATCATATATATATATCATATATATATATATATATATATATATATATATGGTATATATATATATATATATATATATATATATATATATATATAATATATATCGTGATGGGGGG
>SEYY01005448.1:22500-25000 GCA_009176605.1 Armadillidium nasatum
TATATATATATAATATATATATATATATATATATATATATATATAAAATATTACAGGAAATTAAATGATTTCTCAAATAGGTTTTGCATAATCGTAATGAACAAACAGGAAAAAGACTTAGTAATTATCCAGCCACCAACATGGAAAGAACAAGGTAGGAGTTATCTGTAAAGAAAAATGGACTTTAATGCTCGTAAATACACACAAACGCACATTCACACACATACACACACTCTCTCTCTCTCACACACACATACACATACACATATACATATATATATATATATATATATATATATATATATATATATATATATATATATATATATATATATATATATATATATATATATATATATATATATATATATATATATATGTATAACGAGCTTCGTTTAACATGGTTTCTCAGGTACCAGTTTATCACTGCTTCAACCTTGTAATGTTTGCATTTTAAGTTCTGTGCTGAGAACTGCATTGTTTGACTTGAAGTACTAAACAATAAAAAGAAGAGTTTTGTGATTTCATCATCAAATATTTAATAATTTTTAAGGAGTTTCTGGATCAAGTTATGTAATAAAAGCGAATAGATTTGGTTCTGGTTTTCGAATACTTCTTTTATTGTAATTTCACAGTCTTTCATGAAATTTAAAATACAGTTTTACATTGTCGAAATAGATTCCTCCTGTCTCTTATTTATTTTAATTAAATTTTGATAAAATACATGCTTTAAATTTTTGTGAAAAATTGAATAAAATTCACTACTTGTTAATGAAATCGTCCCCCCCCCACACTCTCTCCCCCTAAAAAAATTTCTAGGATATATATTTCAGTAAGTATCATAACCTCTCTCTCTCTCTCTCTCTCTCTCTCTCTCTCTCTCTCTCTCTCTCTCTCTCTCTCTCTCTCTCTCTCTCTCTCTCAATTCATTCCTATTTTCATCTTACAAATATAAGGTGTTATCGAGATGAAGAATAAACAATCATTTATATATTTTCTTTTTACATCATTATTTTAATTTTATAACCTGAAATTACTTTGATGCTCATAATTAATGTATGAATAAGGTACAATTTAATATTTATAAAAACAATTAGGATTTAGACTAAAATTAGGGAACAACATTTAGGCTTCTGGATTTTTTTTTTTTATTATTTTACAGTTCACGACCACTCACGAACAAAGCCCTTTCAAGGAGGGGGGCGAACGCAATGGAGAAAAGATGAAGAAAACCCACTCAGAACCCGAAAATAACGCATATCTCTAAGGTGGGCACAGATGGAGCCTTGAAGAGAAGATTACATACAGGAAGAAAAATAGATGATGGTAGAGAGTTCAACAGAACAGAGGTGCATGGAAAGAAGGAGGCACCACAATAGGCAAGTCTTGGGTTTGAAGTATCCACACAAAATTCGTGTGAAAGATGGGCACCCGTGTGCAAAGAGGGCGACACAATGGAGGTGAAAGGCAAGAAGCCAATTCCTTCGAGCACCTGCCATTGTACTACCTATAGAAAAAAGATAAAGTACCAACATCACATCGCAGAGATAGGGGGTCAAGAGAGTTTGAAAGTAGGTGACAGTTTATTGATCTTTTGGCCTTGGATTCAACCCTATCCAGGAGAGTGGAGGAGCCGGAACCCCTCAAGTGTGAGAACAGTACTCCATACAAGGGCGAATAAGACCCTTATATGATTGGAGCTGTTGGAGAGAAAGTATTATAACTAAGAGTTATAAGATTATGGTCATAGTTACCAATAGGTGGGAAAATGATGTATTTATATCTAGGAGTAGTTGTCAAGCATAAATCAAGTGTGTTCAAGAACTGGTTAGGGCGATTTGGAATGTGTGAGAGCTCCTTAATCAACTGCTCCAGATCGTTCAGAATGCTGAAAGATTTGGCCTCCCTCCCACCTGTATCAGTATGAGAGGAGTCCAACCACTCAGTGTGGTGTACGTTGAAATCCTCTAAATAGAGGACTTCAGCATTTGGATGAGAAGTAAGTCTCGTGAGAAGTAATAAGATATTGAAAAAGAACTGGGAAATCTGTTCCATTAGGGGAGCCGTAGCAAAAACACAAGATATTTGCAGTAGTAGGAAGATAGATTTTAAGCCACAAAACATCGAAATTAAGAGATTCAAGATTTACGAGACGAGTCACAGGAGTGTTAATGTTAATGTAGGCACAAACTCCACTTTTTAGTTGGAAATTGTGAAAAAAAGTTGTAGTTAGAATCATTAAGGTTGTTAGTGAAAGAATCCCTGTCCAGCTGGGTTTCAGGCTGAAACAAAAGGTTAGGATGAGAGTTAGAGATGTGATGTTCCACATATGCGAGATTTGCTCGGGAACCACGGTCGTTGCCAAAGGTAATAGAAGCCCCGCCTACTCACAATCCCACTATCTCTCTATTTAGAAACACACACACGCACGCTGGAACGCAAGTAAACAAGCACGCACCTATGCAAGCACACACGCAAGCACTCGGACGATTGCGCGCGC
>SEYY01005448.1:27500-30000 GCA_009176605.1 Armadillidium nasatum
ATATATATATATATATATATATATATATATATATATATATATATATATATATATAGCGGTCTAAATCTACCAGTTCACACGTTTGTTCTAACTGCCAGAGTGAATATATATATTTGCCTTTTTCTGGGATGACATGACAATAGGATGTAATTATCCATCAAACCCATTCCTATGTGTTTATAGCTAATAATATGAATTTACTTCACCAAATAATATGAAATTACTTGCTACCATTGTTTTATTACTAAAACAATGGTAGCAAGTACTCTGTAGGATATGTGAGATGTACATTACCTATTTGACATGTCTGTTGGAGATAAAGACAAATTCTAGAAACTTATTTCAGCAGCAAGCACCTGAAATTTAATCTTGAATGTTAGGTGAACATTTCTTGTTTTCAGACAGTGGTATTTTATGCTTTGAAAAGTATTTCATATTTGAATAAAGTGAAAATATCCAACTCATCAATACTATTTGGGTTATGGTACAAAGGGGAGAAAGATCTCAAGAAGTATTGGAAACCTCCCCAAAAAATAAAACAATAGTTACTTCTGCCCATTAGGCCTCTCCAAGCTTAGAACTGGTATGAAGGCATTTGATGTCACGTATTCAGATCTTTAATCATCCATCAATCCGATGCCCAGATATCACAATACCTTGAACTCCCCCGAATCCATTCCACCTGGGAGAGGGAAGTCGTTTTCAACAGATAGAAACAGGTCACAGAGGAATAAATCACATATTTTAAAATATCTATATAGCCTCAGAAAAAAAGACCTCAACGCCTTTAACAGAGATCTTGGTCTCACAAAGTCGTTAGTTGCACCAGACTGACAAGAGCGACAGAGTTCTCTGTGGGGAGGAAAAATGTTTCGAGAAGATATTTATGAAACCAGAAAGTATTGATATCATCACTGTATATAACATTAGGAGTTCATGAAAAAGTTTTTTCCCTAATCTAAATAAGAAATCTGCACTTTTTACGTACCTTCATGATTTCTTACTACTGCAGGATAGGTCCTGAGTTTCATTTCCTTGATGTTCATATTGATAAACTTTAATAGCTGATCTTATCCGAAAACGTAAAGAAAGAGTTTCCACCAGGATATATTGAACTTTGAGTTTCACTACTCAAAAGTGTATGACGGTAACATGGTGGGAAACTTTATCTGTAGAATGACTCCTGAAAGTGATATTTCAAATAAGAGTAATTCTCAAAAACACTACTTACTGTAAAAACCTCACGTGATCACTTTTAAATAACTTTAGCATAAATCTTTACTAATTTTGATTCAGCTATCTTTAAAATTTTATCTTTTGCTAAAATAGGTAAATTTTAAAATACCAATGCAAATTTTATAAAAAAAAATCAAAGCTTGAAGGAAATAATAGTCGTATTTAAAACTTTTGTTCAAAATCATTTCGAAATAACACTTAATACCTAATGGAAGAAAAATTTGTTTCATAGTATTAAATGCATACAAATGTTTTTTATCGGTGCACATTAATTTTCTTTCTAATTATCATTGTATCTGCAATTGCATTTTTCTTTCAGAATGGTGATTTTACTTGGGATGAATTTACGCAGAGTTTAGTTTTAGGATCATTCTTTTGGGGTTACATTTGGCTCCAAGTCCCTGGTAAGCAATTTAAAGTATTATTAGATTTAGTTTTAAACGTTACTAAAATATTTAACTCTTTCCCCTCCCCTCCCCTCCCCCCTCCCTTATTATAGGTGGAAGATTAGCTGAAGTAATTGGTCCTCGAAGAGTATACGGCTACGCCATTCTTGGAAGTGCAATTTTAACTCTCTTCATCCCTGTGGCTTCTCATTCAAGTCCAATAGCTGTGATGGTTGTAAGGTTTTTGATGGGTTTGTCACAGGTATTTTATGAATTAAAAATTTTTAATTTTTTTTTTTTACAGTAAAACATACAGACTAGTAATTATTAACAAGAATTTTAGGTGCGTTTCCTCAACGAGTGGTTAAGTTATCAAATATAATTATTGAAACTTTAACATCTTAAAATAGAAAAAAAGAATTTCCACTGTAAAATAATAATAGAGAGAAAACGGCTGATCATAATGAAATATCATTTAGATTGATGAAATACTGTTCCAATTTAGCACAAAATGAAAAAAAAGAACATAAAATCTTTCCTTTGATCAATTTTTTTTTTCAGAGTATATGTATTATTATATTTAGTAATCGTTAAGAATTCAGAATACTCTTTGAAAGATCCTACTATTTTTACACTGAATAGTTCTTATACTTCCCTTAGGGTCCTTGTTTTCCATCTACTCATGCCTTTTTAGCCATTTGGGCTCCGCCTCAAGAAAGATCATTTATTTCTACCATAATATATGCAGGTATGACTTTACATTTTCTAAATTTAAAAAAAATAAAATACTAGGATTTCAGTTAATAATAATAATAATAACTTAATAATAATAATAATAATAATAATAATAATAATAATAATAATAATAATAATAATAA
>SEYY01005448.1:37500-40000 GCA_009176605.1 Armadillidium nasatum
TATATATATATATATATATATATATATATATATATATATATATATATATATATATATATAATATATATATATATATATATATATATTATTACATTTATATATATATAGCACAAACTACGAAAGTAATCATAAAATTTTAATTAAAAAATAAACAGGAAACATTTGATTCTTGGCGTAAAGTTTTCTTCATCGCTGGAGGAATTTTCATCTTTGACGCAATTTTCTTTGTAATTTTCGGTTCTGGAGAAGTTCAAGATTGGAATTTTTATGAAGAGAAAAAGTCAGAAACCGATGAAGACGTCAAAGCAAAATCAGAAGATATTCTTTCTCTAGAAATTGTTCCAGATAAAACTTCAAGATTGTAATTTAAATTTAAAAATAAATTTTATTTGTGTATTTGTAAAAAAATTAAAAAAATAAAAAAAATAAATTTTTTTTTTTTTTTAACATGAAAAACATAAACTAACATTAACGCAGCCTTCAAAATTTAAAGTTTTACTGGAGGTTTTCTAGTTCAGTGATTTATATTAATATTCCTATGCTGATTTCAAATATAATATTCAATATTCTCAATTACCTAAGGGTATATCACAGTCATGAAATCAAAATCATATAATTTTAAGTGAATGAATAAATATATATATATATATATATATATATATATATATATATATATATATATATATATATATATATATATATATATATATATATATATATATATATATATATATATCAATGACCAATAAGAGAATAAGGAAACCCCATCAAGTTCACCTAACGCAAATTTCGTTAAGTGAGCACAGACGTGGGCTTCAAAGTAATTGAGATTCAAATGAACTAAAAGAAAAATAACGGCAGTTCCGGGTTCCCGGAGCCTAGCAACTAATATATATATATATATATATATATATATATATATATATATATATATATATATATATATATATATATATATATATATATATATATATATATATATAATATATATCTCATAAATATAACAATCACATCGTATATCAGTGAGACTGTGTGATTTGCTTTTAAATAGATGCGATCGCTGGAAATAGTTTTCATGCGGTCCAATGTAAAATAACGTGCAAAAAAAAATTCAATTTTCTGGGTCACTTTCCACAGCATTATTCCTTAATTGTTAAACCATTGAATGAATAGTTTAGAAAAGGGGAACGTTTTTGTCCTTAAAGAGATCAATTCTTGAGCTGTCAGATCCTTTCATGAATTATTGTTATTTTTAATTAACTTCGAATATTGTTTAATGAATCTGTTTCGCGATTTATTACCATTTATATATGTATATATATATATATATATATATATATATATATATATATATATATATATATATATATATATATATATATATATATATATATATATATATATATATATATATATATATATATATATATATATATATATATATATATATATATATATATATATATATATATATATATATATATATATATATATATATATATATATATATATATATATATATATATATATATATATATATATATATATATATATATATATATATATATATATATATATATATATATATATATATATATATATATATATATATATTATTATATATTTGATTTTATATTTGGATGAGGACTTATCAGGGAATTGTATTCACTTTAGGTTATAATTAGTTAATTAAATATTTATTAATTGGCAACCATATCATTGAAATAATAATTTATTTTGAAAAACTATCAAGGTTCTTTGACATGAGAGAAAAATATTATAAATTGTTGATCAATTAAGTGTCTTTGTTTTCTATCACAGATGTTTATAATTATTTAAAAATTTAAAAAGGGGGTTTTTAGACGGTAAAATGAACCACCTATCTTAACACGTCTCATCACGTAGGTATGTAAATTGGAAGAGACCCTCCCCCCCCAAAAAAAAAGGGTTAAACTGACTTTTATACTAAGAATATTGATGGAAAAGTAATTCCAAAAGTTCCATCTCCTTCATTTGAGCTTTTATGTTATTTAATGCATTAAAATAAAAAATAAAAAATAAAAAAAAAAACATATTTTATTTAAACATTTTAATCCTTCCTAAAATGCAAACTAAAAATATTTTTCGAAAGAATTCACAATTAACAGCAAAAAGTAACCAATACTAAAAACTACTAACAAACGTTCGTAATCAATCCGAACAATCCTTTTATTCTTTCTGAACTGAACTCAAAAACAAACAAAAAATTAATCACCCAATTTTAAACTGAGAAAAAAACTTCAAATTTTGATAAATATTTTAAGAAAATTCTGTTCTACGTATCACTACTGTGCCATAAAATTGTACGTCATTGTTTCATTCAATTACTTCAAATGCGTAACGAATGAATTATTTGTAAACGAAATTATTCCCTTTCTATCAAGGTAAAACTGAGAAGCTAAAAATAAACTAGCTAGAGAAGGAAAAATAAATTCATTATTTCTTTCCCTCTCTTGCTTAT
>SEYY01005448.1:47500-55000 GCA_009176605.1 Armadillidium nasatum
CTTGGAATCTTCTTATCTCCTGCCTTCCTTTACTGTACCTCCTCCTACTTTCTATGCTAGATATGTTGATGATATATTCTGTCTGTTCCCTACCACCAATCATGCATTAAATTTTCTCTCTCACATAAACACTCTACATCCTAATATCCATTATACGATTGAACATAAACAACACAACACTCTTCCCTTTCTTGATGTCTTAGTCACCAAAACACATGGATCCTTTACCACTTCTGTCTTTCGGAAGCCTGCCTTCTCCCCTACAATCACCAACTTTTACAGCTCTTCCCCTCTTCGATACAAAATCAACACCATTTTAACTTACTTACACAGGGCTTACAATGTTTCTTCTTCCTATGTCAATTTACATACAGAATTCAATTTTCTTCAAAATCTTTTTCGTACTCATAATTATCCTTTGCACATGATTTTTAAATACATCTCTCTGTTTCTATCTCTTAAATACCATCCTCCCTTTCCGGTTTCTTCTGCTCATAGAAAAAAGATGTACTTCAGTTTCCCATTTCTTGATTACTCCACCACTTCTAAGACTTATAAATTACGCAAATCACTTTCATACCATTTCCCTCATATAGACTTTCGTTTTACCTATAGCTCATCCTTTAAAATTTCTTCTCTCTTTCCTTACAAATCCTCTCTCCCTTTTCCTTTCAAGGCCTCGGTAGTCTATAAATATACTTGTCCTTTGTGTACCAAGGGCTACGTTGGCTCTACCACCAGGCTATTGAGTTAACGCGCATCTTTGAGCACCGAGGTCTGTCCTTTCGTACCTCTCTTCCACTAACTACTCCCTCTCACTCTAATATACGTCTACATACACAGTCATGTAACACATTTCCTCTTCCTCAACATTTTTCAATCCTTGACTCTAATAAAGACCCTTTTTCACTCCATATCCTTGAATCCATTTATATTTTTAAGTATAAACCTGTTCTTAACAACAACATGCAATCAGTTCCTTTACATATACTCCAACCTTAGTTTCACTCATGTTATGTTTATGTACTCTTCACCTTTTCTTTGGTTTCACATTGACTTAGGACGCTTTTTTCTGCCCCCTTTCCCCCCCCCCCTCTTTTTGCTTAATTTTGAACTTCCTACTGTTCACAATTCCATTGAGGTGTTTTATTTTATATATTTTATATATTTTATATTTTTACTGTATTTGTATTTATATATATTTATATTTCTTTTGTATTATGTATTATTATATTGTATTTATTGTATCTTTTGGACATATGTGCGTGTTGTGTGTTTATTTTTTTTTTCTCACAATTATGTAGGTCTCTATTTAATTATTTGTAATTGTGCCTGGTTATGGTTATATTTATTTTATATGTATATGTTTTAGTTATGTTGTATGTATGTATGTTTGAATATTATGTATGTATGTATATTATATTATGTATGTATGTATGTGTATGTATGTGTATGTATGTGTATGTATGTATGTATGTATGTATATATGTATGTGTATGTATATATATATATATATATATATATATATATATATATATATATATATATATATATATATATATATATATATATATATATATATATATTATATATATATATATATATATATATATATATATATATATATATATATATATATATATATATATATATATATATATATATATATATATATATATATATATATATATATATATATATAGTATATATGTGTGTATATATGTATGTTGTATATGCATGTTTAAATGTGTGCTTGTATGTTTTATATTGTTATACTCTTTTTATTTAACAACCAACTGCATTATCAATAAATTTTATCTAGATGTTCACTAATTTCTTCTATTCAGTTCTGCTTATTTACTTGAATTATGTTGTTTATTTTTATTTTTTGTTTAAGCTTTTGTGATGTGTTATTATTTTTTGTTGTTATTTATTATTTTTTATTTTTATTTTTATTTTTTTTTAATGAATTTAGTATTTCGAACATTTCATACTTACTGTGTTTGTTTCTACTTTCAGAGTTCTCTGATGATGGCTAAAGTTATTATAGCCGAAACGTTAGATATCATGTCAATTATACTAATATCATAATAAGAAATCTTGATTAATTATACTAATCTCATAATATAAATGCTACGATCATTATTTGTTTTTCTGTTCTTGCTATATATATATATATATATATATATATATATATATATATATATATATATATATATATATATATATATATATATATATATATATATATATATATATATATATATATATATATATATATATATATATATATATATATATATATATATATATATATATATATATATATATATATATATATATATATATATATATATATATATATATATATATATATATATATATATATATATATATATATATATATATATATATATATATATATATATATATATATATATATATATATATATATATATATATATATATATATATATATATATATATATATATATATATATATATATATATATATATATATATATATATATATATATATATATATATATATATATATATATATATATATATATATATATATATATATATATATATATATATATATATATATATATATATATATATATATATATATATATATATATATATATATATATATATATATATATATATATATATATATATATATATATATATATATATATATATATATATATATATATATATATATATATATATATATATATATATATATATATATATATATATATATATATATATATATATATATATATATATATATATATATAAATTAAATTGTCCAAATTAAATAAAATTATAAATTTGCAAAATTATTTTTGTACACATCAAAGACTAATACATGCCCTAGTTTTTAAAATTTAAAAATTAAAAACATACAAACCCAGCAGGTACTTGATCATCTCTTGGTTTTCCACAATGCTTTCGTCAGTCTGCAAGGAGACCACCTAGTTCCTCATCAGCTTGAGGTTGGGCAGCAGAAAACCCATAAATGCATTTTTCTCAGCCTGCAGGTTATCCAGGAACTTAGCAAGAGGATTCATTATTTTGCAGTACTAATCCAGCAGATTCTTGTCACCTTCAAAGAGGGGCGACAGGCCCTCCTGGCGGATGACGACATTAAGCTGGTCCTTCTTATCCTCCTGGTTCTCTAGCACCTCAAGCAGCCCAGCACAAGACTCATAGTATGAGTTCCAGCGTGTTACCTTAAAAAAATTGTGATATTTAAAACTCAAAATGTTATATACCTACAGGTATTTCTTAAATAATATACTTAGAGTAGTTACTTACGCCTGGCGTATGAAGCTTCTTACCAACGGCTTCCTTGATCTGGTTGGCTGCCACTGTCCTCCTGTTCTGGACGTTCTACGAGCCCTGAGCCTTGCTGGCAGTCTTGGTGAAGGGGCCTCTCAAACTAGAGTTCCAGCCAGGCACCTAAGAAAAATAAAGATATTTAAAAATGATTTAATTAAATAAATATACTTTAGTAAATGAAGCAAAAACATATTTAAAGCTGCAACATTTTAAAATTATTTATTTTGACTATTTACATAAGATGAAGTTAAAGTAACTTAAATAATTAAAAAATAATTAAATTAATAATAAACACTCACCTTGCTGACGTTTGTTTTAGCTATAAGGTTGGCAGTGTGTGCCCCACAGCGGCGGTGCTTGGGCAGCTCTCGGTGGACGTCCTCGTACTCCTCTCCCTCCACCTCTAGAGCCTCCTCCACCTGAATGGTTGTAGGCAGAGCCACACCTTTCTGGACAGGCTCTTGAGCAAACCTGAAATTGTTATGAAATAATTACATTTGATATCATAACTTACTAAGGCATTTTTAAATTTAAATTAGCTACCTAATCTTCTTCCCCAACATTGCCGGCAACATCTCAAAGGCTGCAACATAATTTTTGCCATTCTTCGTCGTCGTGCTGATGACCTCCTTGGTGAGTCCAAACTCCTGGTGAAGGTCCATCATGGCTCTGGACAAATGTGTGGGTCCCTGCTGGACAATCACCTCCTTGATTCCGAGGACAGCTTTCTCCCTGTTGAGGCTGACAGTGCACTGTCTTCTCCAAGAAGCTCCGGTTGTGGCAAGACTAGCTATCGGCAGTTGTGCCGATGTAGATATAAGCCAGGAGGATGTTGATGGCGATTTTGGCTTCCTCCCCCAGCTGGGCAATGTCCCTGGTCATCTTCTTCCTTGAGGAGACCTTGAACTCTGGGTTGAGGTGCTGGATAAACTCCCGCAAATCAACAGAGTCTGTAAGATGATAGAGTATAATATTATTTATGAAAAAGCTGTAGTACAGATTGAGGGCTTTCATCTGGTCAAACTTGGGCTTGAAGGCTGCTAGTATACTGATCTGGCGCTTCTTCGTCCCATGGATGAGTGATGTGTCACTGCAATATATATATATATATATATATATATATATATATATATATATATATATATATATATATATATTATATATATATATATATATATATATATATATATATATATATATATATATATATATATATATATATATATATATATATATATATATATATATATATATATATATATATATATATATATATATATATATATATATATATATATATATATATATATATATATATATATATATATATATATATATATATATATATATATATATATATATATATATATATATATATATATATATATATATATATATATATATATATATATATATATATATATATATATATATATATATATATATATATATATATATATATATATATATATATATATTATATATATATATATATATATATATATATATATATATATATATATATATATATATATATATATATATATATATATATATATATATATATATATATATATATATATATATATATATATATATATATATATATATATATATATATATATATATATATATATATATATATATATATATATATATATATATATATATATATATATATATATATATATATATATATATATATATATATATATTTCCACACTATTATTAATTATTAATTAAATAATTGATTAAAATGATCAACCAGGTACAGCACTATACTAGAAATGGCTAATACTAATTATGGCAAATCTAGAGGCTTCTCCACACTTCAAGAATATTTTTAAACTTTCTGGAAATTTCTTTGGATTTTGGAAAATTTTTTGGCATTCCGCAACTGTTTGAAAATTATCGGAATCGCAATTTCGCAATTTTTTCTGTTAATCCGTTATAGCGGAATTGCGGACTTATATTGCTGAATACCCACCTCTGATATATATACACGATTATGGAAAGGTAAGGCTTTACACAATTGGCAATTATGCGTTATGTTTTTATTAGATGAATTAGTTGCAAAGAATTGGGCACTCCGGTTCAACAGTGGTTAATAAAATGACAAAGTTAAGAAAATATCGTTTCCTAACAATTTAAGAAGGCAAGATTACCAGAATTATTTTCATATTTGATTGTTGATTTTATTTAGATCTTTAAAAACACACTTGTTCATCAAATGACCTTTTATTAAGTATGTCCCCTTGGGCTCAAAGCTTACGCCATACTGTCTACGAAATCTTACACGTTCCAGTATATCTGCACAGATATACTAGTACAAGTAAACAAGCATATTTTAACAGATATATCTGTACAAGTAAACCTGAATGGTGCAGTGCCTCTATACTGTACAGGTATAATTGTTGGTCAGCAGTTCAGCTTCAGCTAGCATGAAGTCTACAGACGATATTTTAGAGATGGTTGGATTATTCATTACAAGAAAATAGTGTGGCAATCATGAAAACGATTTATGTAACCCAAATTGAGGAAAGGTTTCAGTTTTCACATGTTAACTACTTTTAGTTCCTTTTGAAAATTGATTCGAATGCTAATTAATAATTTTCTTTAAAACAAATGCCTTCTATATTTTTAAATAGATCTCTAGCTTATAGTTTTTGAAGTACTTTTGATTAGCTGTCCTCTTTTTGTTTCCTTTATTGTGGTAGTCCAGATTTCATTTGCCACAAACATATTTCAATTCTATATTCCAATAAATTCTTCCAAACATCCATGAGGCCATACTTATACAAGATTCACACTTGTTACTGCGAGATATACTCAATGACTCAACAGATATGCCGAAATGCTCCTCCACACGGTTGGGTATACATTCTCAGTTCATTCAGTCACAAGTTTATCGAATGAAATTTCAATTTTTTCAGCTAGCCTGAACAGTCAGATAGAACTAAAAATTTTGTTATCCACACGTTCAGATATACGAGAAGGTTTGTAGCAGCCTTAAAGAGACTGATAAGTGAGTTTTTTCAGTTGAAAGACACTTTCTGGTCGCGCAAATTAGTATTTGAAAAAAAGCACGAGAAGTTGTGTAACATCCGATTTTGAGATTGATATTAAGAAATGAAGCATGGCAAAGGTTGGAATTGAGTCTCTCTGTCATCAATTGCCAAAGAGAGGTAAAGTTTCAAATCCTCATGAAGCTGACAAATACAATAAGGTTAAGTTCAAGCACAAGTAAATGTAGAAATTAAAATTTAACGTTGCAAATTACTACGAGAGATCTGATATTGGTTTATATCTGTTTTATTTTAATTACTATAAAGAAATGTATGATTGTATGGGCCTGCTCCAGTTTTCAGTAAATAAAGTATATATATATATATATATATATATATATATATATATATATATATATATATATATATATATATATATATATATATATATATATATATATATATATATATATATATATATATATATATATATATATATATATATATATATATATATATATATATATATATATATATATATATATATATATATATATATATATATATATATATATATATATATATATATATTGGCAGGAGCTTCCGAAATGGTAAGTTCAGCTCTACTCTCTATGCCTTAATACCAATACTTTTCCTCTGTGCTGGAAGGGTGCATTTGTTCAGCCCATCCCGAAAAAAGGTAGTAGCTCTGACCCTTCTAACTATTGACCTATAGCTATCACTTGTGTTCTATCTAAAATTTTGAAACTCTCCTCAACTCTCATTTCCTGGATCATTTGGAGTCTCATTCTCTTCTCTCAGATCACCAGTATGGCTTTCGTCGTTCGAGGTCAACTGGTGACATACTCTCCTATCTTACTGATCTATGGTCTTCTGCCCTTAGGGATTTCGGGGAGTCTTGTGTGGTGGCGCTTGACATATCTAAGGCTTTTGACCGGGTATGGCATGCGTCGCTGCTCTCCATGCTCCCTTCCTTTGAGTTTCCTCCCTTCCCTTTGCTTACTCTTGTCTAGTTTTCTCTCAGATCGTTCCATCTCGGCAATTGTAGATGGAGCGACCTCTTCCTCTTTTTCTGTCAACTGTGGTGTCCCTCAGGGTTCTGTTTTATCTCCAACCTTAT